>JAUZST010003691.1:0-16945 GCA_034779995.1 Parotocinclus haroldoi | reverse complement strand
ACACACACACACACACACACACACACACACACACACACACACACACACACACACACACACACACAGAGAGAGAAAGACAGACAGACAGACAGACAGACAGACACAGAGAGAGACAGAGAGACAGAGACAGACAGACAGACAGACAGACAGAGAGACAGACAGACAGACACAAAGAGAGAGAGAGAGAGAGAGAGAGAGAGAGAGAGAGAGAAAGAGAGACAGACAGACACAGAGAGAGAGAGAGAGAGAGAGAGAGAGAGAGAGAGACAGACAGACACAAAGAGAGAGAGAGAGAGAAAGAGAGACAGACAGAGACAGACAGACAGACAGACACAGACAGAGAGAGATAGAGGGAGAGAGACAGACAGGCAGAGAGAGAGAGAGATTCAGGGAAAGAGAGAGATGGAGAGATGGACAGTGAGAGAAAGACAGAGATACTGATGGAGAGAGAGACAGTGAGAGAGAGAGACACACACAGGGAGAGCGAGAGAGAGATGGAGAGACAGACAGAGAGAGACAGAGAGAGAGAGAGGGAGAGAGACAGAGAGATTCAGGGAAAGAGAGAGAGACACACAGGGAGAGCGAGAGAGAGATGGAGAGATGGACAGAGAGACGGACAGAGAGAGAGACAGGGAGACGGACAGAGAGAGAGACGTACGGAGAGAGATCGGCAGAGGCACTCAAACTGAACTTGCAGATTGCATTTAATGATAATTGTTATTTCATTCAGGTCTGTGTTGATGGAGTGAACATAATGTGAATGTGTGATGATCGGGAAAAACAGCCGTTCTGCCACAGTGTCGCTGGTACTTAATTAGCTCGTTCTGTCAAGATGCTGATTGCAAATTCATGGGTCTTGATTAGGCCTTTCAGGAAAGTAGTGACACAGTATAGAGGAGTGGGAGAGGACTGTGAAAATGTGTGTTTGTGTGTGTGTGTGTGTGTGTGTGTGTGTGTGTGTGTGTGTGTGTGTCTCCTACATGATCAAACATCTCATGCACAAACAAGCCAAAAAAAAGGGATTTTGGACTTTATTTGAACTTGGATGTATAGCGGATGGTTTTAGAGAAACCAATCGTGCTGAGCCGGAGCAAGTGTTTGGAATTTCTTCTCCCTTTTGCTCAGAGTTCTTTATAAGTCTTAGTTTTGTCTTGGCAGAACACAAAAGGAAAGGATTGTTTACAGTTTTACCATCATGAAAAAGAAAGGAAACGGTCAAAACTCTACTGGTTACAAAAATTTAAGGATATTTCATTATGGGAGATTCCATTTTTACCCCGTCCAGTATCCCCTAATATACAACTATTGTGAATAAAATGACAACTATAACATGAGGTACTAGCTTACAGAGGCTCTGTTAAGAGAACAGCTCACACCTCTGACACACTGGGTTTTTTCTCCTCACTGTTGCAGCTTTGGGCTTTTCCAATATCAGACATCCGACCCAGCAACAGTGCACCAGCGAGATTCGAACCAGGGTTGCTACAGCTGTGGACATAGACCACCGGGCCACCTTAGCAAATGTTGCAGTTGAAGTTACAAATCGATTTTCTAGGAGGGTATAAATGAAGCTACCTAACTGCTGTTTAAAGGGAAGGGAAATGAGCCCAAAGAGCTAATTAGTAGAGATGCACTAATTAGTTCACTCTGGGCCGATATTTTTGACCTTCTTTAACGCGTGACCAGCCGTTTCCCAATTTTGACAGATTCAGATTAAAAATGACAGCATACAGAAACATGTTTGTTCCACTGTTCTTGTAAAAGGGAACTTCTTCGCTGCTCTCGAACGATGGAAGGGGCTGCTGGATTGTCCCTGGCTTAAGATTGACAAATTTGTTTGGTTTGTTTGTTAGGTTTGTCAAATTCCACATATTCGGTGGGACGATGCTGTTTTGAACGTCTTATTAAATTGGTTTTCACCATGGCTTAGTTTCTGTTGCTTCATTTATCACATTCAGTCTGTAGCTTTTTTTGTCATAGGATTCGATTCTCCTAATTTTTGCCGAGTGTGTTTTGCTGGTCTTACCTCGGCTGGTTTAAGCCTCTCGTCAGATGATTCCTGAAGTTTTTCATAATCTACATATACGTGACTGTACGCTGTCTTTAATGGCCACTGATCTGTGAAACAGTCTGTAGTCTTTTGAGCACCTTCTTGTGAGGATGAGCCACGTCTAACAATCTAGACTGTGAGGCTGGTGGGGTCTGTGTTTTGTCCCCTGAAGCTGTTTGTTCACTCCTTTTTTCTTTTTGTCAGGTAGAACAGCACCCTGATTTGTGGCCTTTACTCTTTGCGTGCACTCTTAGTCCACATACATAATGCAGTGGACTCTTAAGGGGCAGAGGGTTCAGCCATTGGGGCACTGTTTGAGTTTCGACTGAATGGTCTCCTCAGGAATGATTTAAGGATTTCCATTTACTGGACGTTCACTTTATAAGCCCAACGTCATGCAAAATAATGGATTCACACTTTTAATAAGATATGTATGGTGCTCTGAAAGTAGTTTAGTATTGAATATAGTCTTTTTATCAGTGCAGTGTGGATGCGTGTGCCACCAAGAGCCACCAGTGCAGAAATATAATCCTGTAGAAATACATTCTACATCTCTGCTGGGGTCCTTTGCCTGGCTTGATGGTGGAAGTTGTCATGGAGACCAGAGTTTTCTCTCTCTCTCTCTCTCTCTCTCTTTCTCTCTTTCTCTCTCTTCTACTTTTTCCTCATTCTTCTCTCATATTCCAGGTCAGGTTATGAACGGATGAGCGAGGTCCATCATTGATGGGCTGCAGCACTATAGCCTGGAACCTGTAAGCTTGTATTTACTGTACTAAAAACAACCATGACTCGTATCAGCAGAGATCAGATCATCTGTTTGCTCCTTCAGCAGGTCCTGTGAGGGTATTACCAAAAGGTTTTACTGTGAAGTTCTTCCTCTTTGCTTGGTTATGATTGATTACGGAAAATCCCTTCCTAAATTCTTTGTCTTGTCTGTAATCCAGATCACCGAAACATCCAAACAACAACATAAAGAAACAACCAAATAAACCACAAAGCTTGCTTCAGATTTGGCGTAATGTGAATCTTGTCTTAACTTTTTGCTTATGTGCTTTTATTGGTAACTGAATGTTATCGATGTTTGATTGTAATAGGTAGTATGTCATGGCTTACTCCACTAATATTTACCCTAGTGTTTACACCGAGGAGCCGAAAACCGAGTTTTCGTTGGGTTTTTTTTTTTTTTCGATCTTGGATTTGTTGTAACAGCATTTACAGATCTTTAGGCCAGTGTTTTCTGGAGACCGAGAGTTTGTTCCATGCGGCTGACATTTTCACGTTAATTTGCTGCTGCTCAAGTCGCACAGGACAGGGAAGAAAACAAACAGTGCTTTCTGTACCTTGTTATTTTTATTACCATTAGAATCCTCCGCATTTGCATGATAGCTTCACGCAGTTGCAGCAGATTTGTCGGCTGAGCATCCACAATGCAGATTTCCACTACGTCCCAAAGGTGCGCTGTTGCAGGAATTCCCAAACGTGTTTCCTTTAACAGCCCCCCACCCCCTTCCGCCCAAGCCCGCTCACAAACACAGACCTAGAAAATAAAGTAATTTAGTGCAAAAATGAACCGACATTTTTTTGCTTCTGTTTTAAAATATCTCCTAAAGTAGTTTGATGTCTATTTTAAGTAAGTGTGTTAATTTGATCATGTTATCATGTGCAAATTTTTATATATTTTTAATATTTTGATAAACTCTGTTCGGACCAAGCACCCCCTGATGTGCAACAACCCCCCTCGTAGAACCCAGACCTCTTCTTAATTAAGATATGGTGTTAATTTGAGTTGAGCAGTGAACTCGTTATCATGTTCTAGAAAGCAGTTTGAGATGATCTGAGTGACATGGCCTGTTATACCAGAAGAGGCCATCAGAAGATGGTACCCTATGGTCATAAACTTCTGACCTCTTCTGACCTCAAGGCTTTTTCACCTCTAGAACTTCCCTCACTGGATATCATCTCTATGAACCCTAAGGATGGTGCTCTGTGTGAGAATCAGCAGTTTCTAAAATACTCAAACCAGCCCATCTAGCACCAACAACCATGCCACGTTCAAAGTCACTTAAATTAACTCTCTTCTCCAGTTCGGGTTAAACTTCAGCAGGTCACCATGACATGACCGTGTCTTACATTTAGGTCGTTCAGCAGACGCCCTTATCCGGAGCGACTTATAATTCATACAGTCTTACAATCCAAGCAATGGTGGGTTAAGGGTCTTGCTCAGGGACCCAACTGTGGCAGAGGTGGGACCTTCCGGTCCATAGTCCAATACCTTACCCACTAGGCTACCACATATCTGTCCCAGAAATACTTTAATCAATAGAAAGGCTGTTTCTTAGACCTACTAAAAACTATTCCTGTTCCTCACACTGACTCGTCCTTGTAAACGTGGGTTCATTCTTGGTAAATATATTTTTCCTTTCTTAGGTTTCCACTAACAAACCTCTCCACTCATCAGGTTCCAATAGTGGAAACATGACACAGGTCAGGCAGCTGTGAGACTAAGCCAGCAGAGCCATAGGGACTAAATACAAACACTCAGCTACCAGGAGAGCAGACACTCATTCCCTGTTGGTTCTAAATGATTCTCCCAACACGTACATGGACGTGTTCATCAAAAGCCTCCTCTGTGCCTTGAAAACCTGCCCCACAGGAAACACAAAACATCAAGAGAACTCCGTTATCTTGCTGTAGTTTCTTTTAGACACCGGAGAGATCAAACGGAAAGAAAAATTACATATTTACTTTATTCTCCTCTATATAAGTTTGATCTCCTGACTAAAAAGCATCCAGTAGCTAATCTTACGTCTCTCCTTGAACTCTGAACTAGCAGAGATCTCTATAAAGACTTCTGCGCTCTGCCAATTGCAAATTTATCTGCTGCTGAGAAAATGCAGAGCGCAAAGCTTTCTCAAAAGAAACATTTTTCATGCATAATTAAGTTGACCTATATATATATATAATTTGCTGACCTATGAAAAGCCTCTCAGAGGTTACTTTTGGGTAGTGTTCCTCTTGGCGAGAGATTGTTGACTATTAGGCATGCCTCCACGATTTTGCATCGTTGACAGACTATTAGACCCATTTAGAGACACTGGACTCTGGACCAAAAGGTTAAGGGTTCAAACCCCACCTCTTCTGAGCTGCCACTGCTGTAACCTTAAGCTTAACCTGCAATTGCTTGGATTGTAAGACTGTATCAATTGTAAGTTGCTTTGGATAAGAGCATCTGCTAAATGCTGTACATGTAAATGTAGAGGACCATCGCTGAGCTGAGAAAAGCGGGATATTTCAGACTGCCTGCCATCTAGGAGGTGTTGGGAGTAGTGGTTCTGTGAGAGCAAGCACACAAGGCAAAAATGCTCCGGACTGCCCAGACAATGTTCTCGCCAGTAAAAAATATTGTTTGATCCGCTGACAAGCATGAGCAGCTCCAACAGTTTCATTTTCCACCATTCAGACACAGGTGGCACCTTCACTACACATCTCTGTCTCTGGAAATTTGTTGTACACGGCACCCCTGTGTGTCCACCGTTGCTTTCATTTGCAGTGGTCTCAAGCACTACATATAAAATGAGTCTTTTCGGTGAGTAAATGGGTTAGTTTGCAAACATATGTGAAAAACAATTTCTCAAGTATTTTCTCAATGTCTTTTTTGTCTAATTCTGTTTCTTCTTAGGACCAGGGATAAACCATCCCTGCATGATGCCATGAAACCCCAGTCCTGTTGGAGGCAGTTCTGTTCTTTCTTTGATTGCCTCATACAGCATATACTTTGCATAACTGATGTATTGATTAGAATGTATTTCAAGCCTTACTGTAGATGTAATTTTAATAAAGTGCCTGCAAGGGATTGAATGGATTGTAATACATCTATGCTATTTAGTCTGAGATTTTCAGTCTTTAAATTTTCAGTTTCATCTTGTGCCTCAATCCAGTCAAGTAGCGGCAAAGTACATGAAAAAAAAAAACTTAAAAAACACCTGTGGGGATTCAACCGAAGGAAAATGGAGAAGGAAAGAAAACGAGGGTGTCCTAAAAGCTATTACTGGAATGCACAGCTAGTATTAAACTTTTCAGACCTCTCTCCTTGGGACTAGAGAGAACATCTTGACCTGTAGAAGGACACAGCCGGAGATATTAACCAAAGAGACAGCTCTTTAAAGAAGAAGGGAAGGTTATTGTGGCAGGTTAAACGGGAATGAGACAGGAACGAGAGCCTGAAAGTAAAGGAGAAAAATCAAACAGAGAGAAGCTAATAAAATCACACTGCAATGGCCGCTCAGTTCTCTCACACAGATTATTGATCTGCATGTTCAATGAATACTCTTGTGGTTTTTAACCTAATCTCTATCCAGTAGATCTGCAGCAGGTGTGATTACCATAAACTTTCAGGTCAATATGTTTTCCTGTCTGAAGAAATGAACAAATGTAACTCAAATGCAATGAACATCTGTTGAATCCTGTGCGTTTAATAAGTGACTGTAGAAAATACCCATACACAAAAACCTTGCATACACGTTGACAAAAAATAACACCCAGAAGTCGGCTTGCAGATCAAATCAGCTCAGGCAGATATGACACTGGATCTTGCCATAAGAAAAATAAGGTAAAAATTCCTCCCCCACTCTGCCCCAGAGGCTACTTCTGGATAGTGTATCTTTCAGTGAGAGATCGATGACTACTAGCCTCCACGATTTTGCCAAGTTGACAGAATCTTAGAGGGCATCATTGGCATCACTTGACTGGAAAAGCAAAATATTTCAGCAAACTGCCTGCCGTCTAGAAGGTGTTGGGAGCACTGGTTCTGTGAGAGCATGCACACAAGGCAAACAGGTTCCGGACTGCCTAGATCACCAGTATTGTTTGATCTGCAGTTTGAGTTTCCACCATCCAGTCACAGATGGCACCTTCACTGCACATCTCTTTCTCTGGAAATTCGTTGTCACGGCACTCTTAGGTGTCCACCGTTGCCTTCATTTGCAGTGAATGAAAAAACCTGGACTGCAACAGACTGAGGCTGAAAATACACGACATGTTTGGGATGCAAGGACAATATGGTTCATGTACGGAGGTTAGTGAATGGTGAGTGCTTCAATCTTGCCTTTGCCATGGAGCAATCACATACAACATCGGTCACTTCTAGCAGTAATACGATGGACATTAACAAATCAGTGACATGTTCAAAATACCATGTGCTTAATCTCAGGACAAGCATTGTTCAGCGGGAAAATGCTCTCACACAGAAAGGATTTCTCCATAAAGTCTCCACCAGACTGCCACAATTCCTTGGCCTTCATTTATAGGACCAGTGGATATGCCAGCTTTGGCAACCTACGAGCAAGCAGGATCTACATCCCTGTACCATCTGTGGGGAACATGTGTGACTCCATGCTAAGTGTATTTCATCTTGTATCCAGGCTAGAGGCAGCCTAACAAGGTAACTAGAGCCTCCTTTCATTTTTACAGTTTACACTCCCCTATCATCAGTACAGTCGTACGTATAAAGTTTCATTCATTTGAACCCAAAAATTCCAACTTGTGCATTGTTTTGTCAATGAGTATATTTTTACTGATACAACATGGGAGATTTTCACTTTTAAACTCTCAAAAGGTTTTGTTGCATCTATCCACGATCAGACTCATGTGATGGTAGGACATCACACATTCTGTCAAATTCCATTTAAAAAAAGCAACACATTAACCGAGTGAGGCCTTGGCAAAGAGGGCAGATGAATACGGAAATGGCAACATGCTCCCCACCAAGTCCACCACCTCTCATAAAAAAGCCCTAGTCACTCTGTGTAGGGGATACCATGTGTGTGTATTAAGAAGGAATGCCTAACATTACAAAAAATGAATGTTAGTTCATATAAATTCATATAAATTCAACTTACTAAATCCTAAACTTTCAGTGTATTTTGACTTATTTTTCACTCGTATTTCTCTATTTTACCTAACAGTGCTTTATACTAACATTTGTCTACGAAGGACAAGAAAAACAAGTCTGAAAGCTACTCTGGATCAGAGTCAGCTTCTAATCGCTGTTTATCCTACATATCTTACATAAACACAATAACTGGCATATTAGGAGTCGGCTGGAAATGTTGTACCTCGCTTGCCAATTTTTCTGAGAGCATTGCTAACATGCTTGCTAACTTGGCACCCATAGCTGTAAAATCCTGTTAGAGTGTAAACCGTGTTTTCTTTCTTTTACGGAATAATGAATGTTCAGTATGGAAGGCATTATATAAACTCTCATGACTACGGACTGCTAACGTTTGCAAGATTTCCTTCTTAGAGCCAATCCAATGTTGATATTATAAACTGCAATTTATTAGACCTCAATGAAATATTTTTTCACAATTTTTTGGGCGTGACTTATTTCAGATTTGCGCCGTTATTGCTGGGAAACCTGGAAATTGTTTGTGGCAATCGGATAAATGCTACAGATAAGGTCGAGTGATATTAGTTAACCTTTTCCAAACATGTTCTTGATTACTTTAAGCACAGCCACATTCACACGTTTCTGTAAGGGCATTATTCCCATCAGCACCCAATAACAGAGCTAAAAATGAATGGTGTGGCCTTTAACACAGGCACTAACCGGGCCTTTTCACTCAGAGGGAATTAATGAAATACTGCCCGCGTCCTTTCAGAACGATGGAAAGCTTTCTCTCCTGGGTGCCATTATAGAGGGTTATCTCAAACTCACACCTTGCCTGGACTGATACAGCATCGGGGTGTGGAAAAGAAAAATGTCCTATCATGCAGCAGAGCGTAAACTGACCATTACTGTAAAAAATGCAGCCAATACAAGAGACAAGGAGGCAGGTTAGGTGGAGGCACCGGGGACTGAAGGGAGAGGAAGATGAAAAAATGTGAATGGTATGAGGAAATGAGAGAGGAAAAAGAGAACGAGACAGATCGACTTAAGATGTATGATGAGGGGAGACAATAAAAGTACAGAAAGAAAGCAATCAAGGATGAGAGCGCACGAATATAGTAAGGTTCCAGTGTAAGGGATTGTTCTATATTAGTAGCAATACTTTACTGGATCATATGACTGATGAAGTTAATAAGTGTCTAATAAATTTTTCATTAAAAAAAAAGCCAACTTGAGTTTTAGTTTAGTATCATTTGTATCAAATTCTGCCAATATAGATTTTAAAAGAGAGGTAAAGAGAGTGTCGTGTTAGATACACAAAACAATCAGCATTTTGGAGCAAGTGGAGCCAGTTTACATAACAGGAACATTACGAACAAAACAGCTTGCATATTGGCTGCCAGGACACCATTCCATCGTGGAGCACCACACATGCACTTATTTAAATGAGGCAATTTAGAGCAGTCAGCCCACCAACTGGCATGTTTTTTTAGAGATTAGGCAAGAGAGCAAATTCTACAAGACCTCAACTGTTGCCAAACATCAAAAAATACCCAAGATCTGTCAGCTTGCCTAATACTGAACGGCTTGTTATTCACTTTAAGGAGTATGTCCATTGATTTGTCTATTGTTGACACTATTTGTACCATGCCTACACTTGGCCCCCACAACACACACACACACACACACATATATACATGTTTCTCTTACCATCCTCGTGAGGACTTTCCATTGACATGAATGGCAGTTAATTACTGTGGCAAATTCCATATTTTTCCTAACATCTAAGGACATGCGGTCCTCAGGTGTATAGCAAGACAAGGACACAGGGACACACACGCACACGCACACACACACAGTGGATGATCAGAGGACAATCCTCAATAGAGATGTAGTGTGTGGAAAGTTTGGCAAGTATGGGGCTGACATAAGCAGCATACTAGTCACGTAAGTGCCTCAACTGGACCTCCAGGTCATCCTACTCCGATAAGTCCTATTTATTTCCATCATATGGACGGTCCAGCATAAACCTAAGGATTGATGGCATCAGGATGCACTGCGAGAGGGAAGACAAGCCTGCGGAGGGAGTGTGATGCTCTGGGTAATATTTTGTTGTAGAACCCTGGACCTGAAATTCAAGAGGACATTCATTTGATGCATAAACCATTTATAAATCATCACAGACCAGGTGGTTTTAATGTTTTACAAGTTGTAAATGACAAATTATGCCAGACTCTTTCCCTTTCTTTGATCGTATCAGGATCTGTTTTAACAGGACAGGCCACAACAGGATCAGCATCAAAATCAATACTCTCAGTAACGCAAGTGGTTGTGTCCTGATTAAAATCCCACACAACACAACCATTTAATCCCCCTAAAACACAAAGGCATACACACAGGGCGATAAATTGCCCAACTGGTCCTCAATTGCCTCATGATTCAAAATGAGACTCGCAGAGCTTTGAAGTAGACGACTTTTCTGTTGTGTCTTTGACGCAGCGATGTCCATACGATACCGCACACACACGTGCCCAGGTTTGTCTTTCTACCATTGTGTCAACTTTTCATTCTATACATATTATTTATGTAGCTAATTATTTCTACACCTAAATCACAACTTTACCCTCAGTAACCTAAAGCAAATATTGTGGCTCGTTTGTTTTTTTAAAAACAGTTTTTTTTGTTTAAAAAAAATTAAAGACAACAACATTTTAAGCAAAATGGCCACACAAGTTAATAAATGTCAGATCATTTTATATTTGTGGAGGTACAAGAGCTGAAGCTTTTTTTTTTTTTTTGCATAAACACCATCATTTTACTTAGGAGGGCAAATCAATTGCACGTCCAGTTAAAGCTTTTACTCAAATATAATTTATTATTAAATCTTAATCAAAATTTCTCATTTCTTCTTTTTAAACCATGGTCCCACCCCTGAACATTTTATAGGCAAGTGGTTCCAAGGAGAAGCGTGAAAAACAGAGGGCAAATGAATGTGGAGACAAAAAACGCGTTCCTACTAGTTTAAAATTCTAAAACGTCTGCAGGCTGAGAAACAGACTGACAATCCAGTCGCCGCACCATGAGGCGCAGACATCACGGTGATCATCTGTGTTTTGTTGTCAGCAGCAAATTTGACCAAATCAAATAACTCTAAAACATTTTGGTGTGGAAGATCCTGACATTACACAGGAGCTCAAATGAATTTACTGTCGCCTGAATAAATTATCTCTGTCGTGGGCCAGCCAGTGCCCACCCGGCAACTTAGGGTGCAAGAGCAGGAACAACCCTAGACAGTGTTAATCCACACACAGGGCCACTTTAGATATGCCAATTAACCTAACACACATGTCTTTGGTAGGAAATTGGAGTACCTGGAGTAATCCCACCCAGACACAGGAAAGACTCCACATACAGAAAGGACCCAGGCTGCTCCACCCTGGGACTGAACCCAGGACCTTCATGCTTTGAGGCAGCAGTGCTACACACCAAGTCACCGTGCCTCAACATTGCAATGACTATCTAATCCAAGCCATACACACATTTACATTACTCTTATCCAGAACGACTTACAACTGATGCACACTTACCATATAAGCAGCTGTGGATAGACACAGATTTACAAAGGTGGGATCTGAACCCTGGACGTTCCTGTCCACAATCCAGTATCTTAAAAGCTGCACCATACACAATCTAAGCATTACTGTGACAACATCTAACAGTTATTAAAACTCATACATTTACCAACATCATATATAAATAATGCTAAATAATGCCTACATCTAACAGTAACCACACACCATGAAGTCCACAACCTATAAGAAGTATTTCCATTGCGCACGTGCGCACACACACACACACACACACACACACCATTGGGAATCTTTGATAAGTACGTACACTGTTATCTGTATAATTCTAGCTATTAATGCCAGGACTACACCTAACACCACACACACTCTGACTTGTTAAAGCGAGTCACAACAGGGTGATAAAAGCGGTAACACCTGACAACGCCATACTTACAAAAATGTCTTATGAGCTTAACACATGGCAATATTAACATCTTCCTGTTCTCAGCTCATATATTATTATATTCTACACCTTTTAAATAGCTTTGAGAATAATCCGAGTGAGCGGTCATTAAATACGTGGGCCTCACTCACCTTTACTGATTAATCCTCTCCACATGTTCTGCTAAACAAGAACCTCACAGACACACCACTGTCCTTATGTCCAGAGAAAAACAGCAAGGGAAAGTGAAGTGGGTGTGAGAGCGTGAGAGAAAGGGAATGAGAGTGTGTGAAGGAGTGTGTGTTTGGTTTGGTGAGCATTGGCATCGTGGAATATCCCCCTGCTCTTTATCATCTGAATGTCACAATGCTGCTTAACATCACTATAACGATTCATTTCCTCTCCCAGTGGAGATCAGAGGCATGTGATCAGGAAAGGCGGAGGAGAGTGAAAGTAGAGAGAGAGAGAGAGAGAGAGAGAGAGAGAGAGAGAGAGAGAGAGAAAGAGAGAGAAAGAGAGAGAGATAAGCATAAGCATTGGGAGACAGAAGACACAGGGAGAAAGAGATCCAGGGAGGAAAGGACAGAAGGAAACAGAAGGAAAATCAAAGAAATAGAGACATACGGTAGAGCTAAATAAAGAGGTGCAGATAGGTGAGACAGACAGGTAGAGAGATCCAGATGTATGGAGAGAACAGGGGAAAAAGCAAGATAAAAATAAATGGAGAGGAAAGATACATAGGAAATGACAGGAAAAGGACAAAACTGAACTAGGAAAAAGAAAGACTACTAAAAACTGTTATATCTCTTCTTTTTTCTTTCAATATTTTCTTTTTTTCTTTCCTTTTTGCTTTTAGATTTAGATTTAGTTTTCTTTCTCTACCCCTTTCATTCTTCCTTGAATGTTCTGGAAACAATATTTGTTTATTTCTGTTTCTTTATTTCTTTCTTCTGGATTTTTTTCTCCTCCTTTTTACACCTATTGATCATATTTTATTTATCCTTCCTGTTTTGAAAGATTACTCTTCTTTCCTTCCTTCCTTCCTTCCTTATTCTTTCTACTTCCTTCCTTCCTTTTCCCTCCTTCATTTTCTTCCATCCTTCAACTGTCTCTCCTTTCTTTCATTCTTTCCTCTACAGAACATATCCATTCTTCCTTTCATGCCATGCACTATATTAACTTTTGAATACTTCTTCATCTCATAATCATTTCCATATCTCTTTTCTTGCTTTTTTATATATTTCCTATCTTTTGTCACGTCTGATTTCTGTGTTTATTACATTATTTTTGGGTTTCTCTTCTCTTTTCATCTATCCAAGCAGCTTTTCTTCCTTCCTGTCCTGCCCTTCTTTCCCCCCTTTTGTCATTTCTCTAATTATCTCCGTAATTAATCTTTCTTTTGTTCTTCGCATATTTTCTTCATTTCTTCTCTAACTCCCTATATTTCCTTCCTTTACTTCAGCTTTATTTACTTTTATTCTTTGGCCCCCAGATCACCTTTATTTATTCTCTAATTACTCATTTTCTTCCTTTCTTCTCTCCGTCCTATTTTTCCTTTATTTCTTCTCAAATTTCTATATTTTCTTTCTTTACTCTTCCATTTCTATCTCGTCCTTTCTTCACTAATTCCTATTTTTCCGTCATTTCCTCTCTCCTTCCAGTAGTTCATTCCTTTCTTCTCAAAATCCTATATTTCTTTCCTCTCCTCTCTAATTTCCTTAATTCCCACTCTCCTTCCCATATTTTCTTTCTTTCCCTTGTAATTCCTAGATTTACATTCTTATTTATCTAATTCCTCTGTTTCCTACCTTCTCTTTTAATATTTCAACCTTACATTGTTTCTTTGCACACACACACACACACACACACACACACACAGACACAGTATCAAAGTCCTCAAACTAGGCTGTCAAACACACATGCCATACACATCATCACTGCTCTACAAAATGAGCTGTAACATCTCCATTCAGGCGTGAACAGACTGTCTCTGTGTGTGTTCTTATGTATGTTTGGATAGGTTATACAGAGATTTGAGTCAGCTGTTGCACTGTTGAGCAATCTATAATGTGTGACCAAATATTTCAGCGTCACTCCGCAGAGGCACTTGTAACGTTACACTTGGCTCGGAGCCTTACATATCATCAGTTGTGCCCTGTACGTGAGGTAAGTAACAGGAACAGAGGGTAAGATGAGAGCTAAACATTTACAAGTGCAGGATATGCGATGTAACACAGACATCCACAATTAAGAGCAGTAACCTGACAAGCTCATGAAATACTATGAAATGTTTTTGTTTTTATCACGGATTTGGTAAATTTGGTAAAACATGTCAAGTTGGTGTTGAAATGGTCATTTTAGTAAGTGATTTATTATTTATTCTATTTTCAACATATGTTACTCCTCATGGCAGTATATGTTATGTGGCTATTAGAGTAACTTATGCTTTAGCACAGTAATGCAGAGTCTAGGGCCATTCTGGTTTTTATTCGTTTATTTGGCTTCTTTAACGTCGCTATCGGCACCAGTGGCATCTCAGCGACATACGCAAGTTTCATACACAAGTTGAGTACAAGAGGACATGCAGACTCCACACAGAAAGGACCCAGGCCTCTCCACCCTAGAATTGAATTCAGGACCCTGTTGCTGTGAGGCAACAGTGCTACCCACTGAGCCACCTTTCCCCCCGACCATTCTGGTCATTTCTGTATGGTTTTACTTTTGACTCTACATAAAACCCTCTTCAACATAAGAACTCAATAGACATTGTCATTTTTTTCGGACTTCGTAAACCATAAATAAGGATGTATGTGAAAATCCCAGCAGATCATCAGTGTCTGAAACACTCAGACACACCCGACCATCTAATATAAGCAAACATACCACATTGGGCTGTTCGGTTTGAATTTCAGGACGAGCAGTTGAACAGGAGTTCCTAATAATGTACTCAAACGGAACCGAAGACAAGCAAATCACAAAATAAACAAAACTTGGATTAGTAACTCTTTTGTAGACAGGATCACAGACATAACAAAACCTTATGGGGGTTTAACATGTTTGCAAGATGGTTAAATGAAATAACTAAACAAACAAAAACAGTTTTGAAAAAGAATACAAATATGCACAATGATTTACAGGTTTATGATGCCCCAATCTAGCCACGTTGTTTTGTAAAAAAAAAAAAAACCCAAAAAACCTAAAAGTTGTCTCGTTTCTTTAGTACTCGCCAAGCACTCACCAAGGTAAATTCCTTTTAACTGTAACATACGTGGCAACATAAAGTGAATCCGGTATTTTATTAATGCCCTTGTTGAAAAACAGACGCACACAATTATGACTGTTGACGTCTAAGGCATAATGGAAGCCATTTATGTATTTAATGTTGCTTTAAAACCATTGTCTGTTCCTGAGTGGAGTAAGATTGTAATGATGAGTCACTCAAACCTTGGAGTTCTTGAAGGATCCCGTACAGATATGGGGTTTAAAGCAGATCTTAACAGAGAATGGGTTTAGAATGTGATCTTAATCCTATGTACCTTTTACCCTTTGGCCTTCACACTTTTTCTTTAGCCTTTCCTTTCTCTGCTTCTGCTTGTACAGCTCTCTCTTGGTTCTTACTTTCATCCTTGCTTGCTTTCTTCCTAACTGTCTCTGTCTGCCTGTTATTAATTACTTGCTACCTTTTATATCCTTTGGTCTATGTTGTATTTTTACTTTTTGTTTTTCTTTCACTCTCCAGATGTCTGATTTGTGTCATTCAAAGTCTTCTTACCTCGCACAATCAAAGCATGACCAAGCATCTGCCAGTGGTTATACTCCAATCATCTACGTCTTATGGTTGTATAAAGTCCTTTACCTTATCCGTTGCAATATAACAGTTAACAGTTAACCTCTAGTCTTTTACTGATTCCCCTAGCTCTTTCTCTCTTAATTGGGGGGATGGATGTATGGATGAATAGACAAAAAACTGATGGAGAAAAGTAAAATAGAGGCAGGAATGTGTGCTTGCATGGATGATAAATGCATCAGCGAATCAAGTTTGGCCCATTTGTCCCTGTCAGTGTGTGTGTGATATATGTTCATTATGCATCTTAAATGCTCTATTGAGTGCCTGATGGATGTACAGATGAGATAGAGAGAGTAGATAAATGTATACGCATACGTTTTTAGAATTAAAAGTTTGCTTTTGTGTACTTTAGAGTAGAACTCACATAATATCATGTCACTAATATTACTCAAACAAACAGCACCAGTCAATATATTGCCTTCTTCCTCCTCCTCTCTGCATTTGCCTCATGCTAAATGTGTTAAAATGTAGAGTTCTGTTGCTGCACACACAGCACATAACACAGTTCCTAATAAGTTTTAAAGGCAACACACACACACACACACACACACACACACACATGTGAAGATAATCTTGTAGAACTGCTGACTAGTGTGAATATTTGGCCTCATTATTTACAATCAAACCAAAAGCCAAAGTGATTATTTAACCTACATTACATTCAAGAGATTTTTACAGCACACACACAGAAATAATAATTACTGGTTAGGTTTAATATCACAAAGAAGCAAAGAGCAAGGTAGGGAAAATAAGGCATAAGAACACAAGATCTGGCAAAAAGCGAGAAAATAAGGTCAAAACAAAGTTAAAAAGACAATATGCAAAAATAGGCAAAACAAGCAAAGGGAAAAGGTTGCTAAAACACAAGACAAGCCAATAAAACAAAAGGAAGAATTTGAAATGCACTTGACAAAACGATAAATAAAAAAATGTTTTAAAAAAAGCATGAAACAAGAAAATACATTCATTCATACAATTTCTTGTATGCTTATCTTAGTGAGGGATGCAAGAATGCTGGTGCCCAGGTGGCAACACAGGGCACAAGGCAGGGCACTAGTCCATTGTAGGGCACTGGGGCTGGATCCATAAATCCAAAATATCAGGTATATATATATATATATATATATATATATATATATATATAATACAA
>JAUZST010003690.1:0-16946 GCA_034779995.1 Parotocinclus haroldoi | reverse complement strand
CTGCCCCAAACACTGGCACACTGATACAGTAGGAGTGCCAGGGTAAATAATCATGCCATTCATAATTATACAGCACTGACCTTCACAACAGACCACATTAACCTGGGCAGCAACTGTTGCCTCGGGCATTACAACGTCCCCACCACCAATAACCCGAAAATGTGTTTACTGTGACTTAATTACTACGGTGGCATACAGTTTGTGTGAATGAGCAGTAAATCAGTCGGTTAAGCAATCCAAGAGCTACTCTTAATTCCAGTTTCTTTTCCAGAGGGTCTGTAAAGCCTCAATCAAATGAGCATTTCTGCAGATGCTAATTC
The DNA here is from genome assembly GCA_034779995.1 of Parotocinclus haroldoi. Lineage (NCBI taxonomy): Eukaryota > Metazoa > Chordata > Actinopteri > Siluriformes > Loricariidae > Parotocinclus > Parotocinclus haroldoi. The sequence goes on along the minus strand of JAUZST010003690.1, from coordinate 16,626 downwards.
GTTCTTTTACATTGCATTAGTTCTTTGCAAAGATGAATTTTTGTTCTACGTCATTTAATTTTTTGTTTGATCCTCAGGATTTTAATTCTATGCTCAGAAATGTTGACCTCATTTATTTATATAAAAGGTCAGATAATAATTTGATTATTTATTTATATGGTTTTTGGAATATGCTAAATTGCTTCCATTTCTTTTGTTAATAAAAAATATTGGAATTAAATTCATCCTGGATTTGTTTCAAGTAGTCACATGGTACAGAAAAAAAACAGAAGAAAATCAACCGTGATGCATCGATAATCGTTGCCCTCTGAGTCATAATGGAATCGAATCGAATCGTGAGGTGCCTAGAGATTCCCACCCCGAGGCAGTAGTTAGTTTAGGCATATAAAATTATTTCAAACAGTCTGAAACAGACTAAGATAAGTCACATGGACGGGTAATACTGATGGCAAGACATCCTGAACTCATGAATCGTCTAATCTTGTCTCTGTGTGGACTGCGTCAGTGTCTTAATATTTGAAGTTTATTGATTAAAAAACAACTGCTAAGAAGAATGCAAAGCACTTCTGTGCTTCAGTCGCTCTGGATGAAAGCATCTGCTAAATCCAAAGAGCTGCTGTAAATGCTACGACCGTTATGAAGCTTGTTAGCTCACCTGAGCTCCTTTGGTTCAAAGACCAGCTTGACGTCATTGACGATGGTAGGAAGGTATTTCAAAGCTGCACCCTGCAGAAGAGAGAAGATCGTTTTGCTTTTAATGATCTGGGATCATTACAATGGTCCTAAATGTAAATCATTAAACACAAAGACGTATTTAAACATGGCTGTATTTCTGAATAACATGGATTAAAATGGTTTAGGATTTAGTTGAGGATGAGACGGGGGAAACATGAAATCCCAGTGATATTAGTGTATGGAGCACACGCAACCATTAACGTACTACAGACCCGGAATGTCATTTTCATAAAACCATGAGAACACAGAACCAGTGCTGAGGAGTTTCCTAACTCGAGCTTCCTAACTCGAGGCTTTTCTGCCCAGACAGATCAGTCAATAACTTGCTGAGCCCAAACTCAGAGCAGCTCTAAATAAGCCTTCAAAATCTGTCAGTCGATAGAAACGGAGCAGCTTATAAAGATTCAGAAGAGCCAGTGTCGATGCTACGCCTTCACCAATGTTACTGTTTCTACACGTCCCCAATAGTGATGAACCAACAGAAATATTCTCAGCATAATAAAACGATAAGCTTTGTTTGTAAAAATTGTATTTGTACTTGTGTTGTTTTTGGAATGCAATTTATGAAAATGTATTCCATTATTGATAGACCACATTATTTCAGTTTGCTTGTTTTTGGAGATAATGTGTTAGATTAATTAATGCAATTAATATGTACATTAATATTAATATTAATGCAAATAATATGTATGAGCATCTAAGTGCATGTGCCCTACAATGGATCGGTGCTCAGTCTGGGTTGGCACTGCCTTGCGCCCTATAATTGCGCCCTAATCTCCTGCTAGTCTGACTACTGGAATAAGCTAAAATAAGCAGATAAAACAATAAATGCATGAAGGAAATACATCAAAGATATAGACTGAGACCTTATACACCACTCAGCACTACATTATATATTTTGTTATAAAAACCCACCCACCTACCCAATTATGCATATGATGACACTGTAAACATGATATTTATACCCTCTACAACTATAGATGTCTCAGAGTGTACAGTGAGTGAACAGTGTTTAAATGCTCCAGCAGCACTGCTGTGCTCGGTCCACTCAAACTAATATAACACAGATTAAATATTACCCGATCTGTGCTGGTCTCGATCATTAGAGAATCGAATAAAGGGGATGAACAAATTACGTAGAAAAACAGATAAACTACAGTCTGTAATTACAGAACTAAAAAGTGCTTCCATATTTTCTTCTACGTGGAGCTGATTAAATGGACAATAAATGTAGAAGCAAGGAAGAGAACCCAATCATTTCATTGTATTACCCATTTTCATTTAATAGACAAGGGCTGTATTAAATAAACCCTCTATAAAACCATAAATACCTGTCCTTATAACCCATTATTAACCCTCTACCAAACTGATGAAATCTCCAGCCTCTGTTCCATCCCACTGAAGGTATTTTATTTACATAGTAAACACCCAGTTCTACCCTAGAGACAACCTCTAGAATGCACTGGTGACATCATAAGCAATATTCCCTCTAGCAAACAGCAGAATATTCCAAACTCCACCATAACCACCGATTCTAACCATCCAGCAATAAACTTTTCCTTATCCCAAATGCTATTTGTAACTATATTCATTTATTCTTACCATAAAAAAACTGCACATTAATGAACAAGTTCACCAATAACAGTTTGTACCTTCACAAAGCTCCCAAACTAATATCTCATAGTAGTTACTGGTCTAAAGCTGGAGCTCTCGTATTGATTACAACACCGGCTGCTGCCTAAAACATCTGGTTACAGGACGCTTAAATGATGAAATCCTATCATTAAATGTTCATAAAGTACAAACAGGAAGCGGTGGTGCAGCTAGATGCAGGGTCCTGATCAGTAATCTATCATCACGTCAGAGGGTGAAATCAGATCTCAAACAGAACTCAGAATCAACCATATTGATTTCTAGCCTGCAATGTAAAGCAACAGAGGAGCAAAGAGTTTCAAAACACCAACGTGAAAAGCAAACAAATCTCTGATTGCACACTTAAACTGCAATCGATATCAGACATTTCGATATCAGAAACACTGAATAACCGTAAGACCCTTTTCAATTTGCAAAGCTGTTTGGATCTGACTGACTGATGTCCAAAGTAGCTGCTACATTCCAGGCAGAGATCTATTCAAAAGAAGCGCTAAATAAATTACCGTGTGTTGCTAAGTGTTTCTACGAGTTCTGATATTTCAAACTCATCAAAAGTCTCACTCAGGTATTGTTGAGGACGTCAAATGATGCGTGAACCGAGTAAACAAACTCTATAAAAAGAACAGAGAAGGAAGGACAGAAGAAAAGAGATTCTTCAGAATCTCAAGAGATAAGACAGAATGAAGAAAACAAAATATAGTAAGCAAGCAATAAAGCAAAGGAAAAGAATATAGACAAACAAGACAGTAAAGGTGGACGATACAAATTAAATTAAGTCAAACGAGCAGACAACAAAAAAGATAAATGCAACTACTACAAAAAGTAGTTTTTTTTTAATACTTGTTTGTTTTTTAATAATATTTGCCTTTTCTTTGGAAGGAAATATTATAGAAAGAAAGAAAAGAAAAAATAGAAAGATAGAAATTAAAAAAAAGAAAGATAGAAATAAAAAAAAGAAAAAGAAACAGAAAAGAAAGAGGACTGGAACGAAAAGGGAACCAAAACAAAAAGCAAGAAATCCAAAAGAAAACCAAGGTGCAAAATAAACAACTATGCAAACAAGAGTGCAAGAAAAAAAGGACAAAAGTAAAGGAAGTTAGGAAATATGGGCCACACGACCGGGCCACTCGACCGGGCCACCCGAGCTTTTCAGTAAGAAATGAGCTGCGTTATTTTTGTGTTGAATTTGGGAATAAGGTGATAAGATGTCACAGGTTCTGATGTTCCTCTCGGTTCCGGGTTTCACTCAGGCTTCGTTAACAGAGTGTTGCGAGTTGGAATCAGAGCAAAGGAGCAGAAGAAGGATAAGAAGCTTCTGAAGCTTCTGCTTTGATAGGGTCCCTGTCGCCCGGCCTCTCTTTCTCTCTCTGATACAGATTTGATTTGAAGTGTCAGATTAGAAATGAGGGCAGCTCAAGTGTTTACCTTTGAAAAATTAAAGAACCAAATTACATCAGTGTCTCTTGTGGCCACCTCCAGCTGGTAAATTCCTCTTGCTGTCTCTCGCACTCACTCCCAGTGCCGTGTTCTCATGTTCGGTACTTTGTAATCAGGAATTTTGCCACTTTGTTAGCAGAATATACTGCAGTGATGAGGAGAAGAGTTTGTGTTATTAGAAAAACACCTGAGCAGCTGAATTCATGAGTCCTACTGGAGTCCACTTACTTGCACGCAATAAAGAAAAAGCAAGGGAGAAAAGTCCACAAAACTGAAGGGGAAAATGTAAATGAAAAAACGATGACAGAAACCAGAACAATATAGAAGAACAAAGGTGCGTGTGTAACACAGAACAACAGCGAACGTGTCTGCTCTCGAAAAACACCTCCACAGAAAATCTGATCTGAGTCAAAAGGGGATGTTACGGGGAAGGGGCGCTTCTGAAAAAAAAAAAAAAGGTCTGGTACGTCTCATATTTAACACTTCTTCTAAATCTATCAAATCCATTATACAAGCATCACTAATCACAAATCAAACCTGCAGCACAACACAAGCAATTGCTCTGAGCTCTGAACTGTGTTAAGTGTTGGTGTGCCAGAAAGAGAGCGGGAGTTAAAAACAATGCAGTGAGCCAGAGCAGTGCAAGAGTGAGAGAGAGAATGATGTGTACCTTCAGGAGAAGCTAAGAGGAGTCCAGAAAACAGACAGATAAGGAGGACGAAGGAGAAAGAACAGAAAAGAGGAAAAGAAAAAAAAAAAGAGAACACACATAAGAAGAGAATCAGAAACATCAGTCACCACAAACAAGGAACAATAACTACAGCTCAACACTGTGGTAGCCGAGCGGTTAAGGTACTGGACTCTGGACCTGATGGCTTTCCAGGGTTCAAAACCCACCTCTGCCAAGCTGCCACAGTTGGGTCCCTCAACCCACCATCGTTTGAATTGTAAGTCTGTATGAGAAGCAAGTCGTTCTGGATAAGGCGTCTGCTAAATGGCGTAAATGTAAACGCAAATGCAGAAACAAAAATGCAGAGGTGCTTGAAAGGAGCGAGGGATTTTGGGGACTCTTTAAAATTTCAAAAATAAAGCAATATTCAAAAAAAATTACATTCAATTTTATTTGTATGGCGCTTTTTACAATAGACATTGCCACCAAGCAGCTTTACATTGATGTATAAACAAGTGTCACAAATTGAATTCTATTTGTTCCTAATGACCAAGCCAATGGCGACAGTGGAAAGAAAAAGTCCCTGAGATTAAGAGGAAGAAACCTTGAGAGGAACCAGACTCAGAAGGGAAACCCGTTCTCTTTTGGGTAATAAACACCATCAACACTATATATAAAACATTTAAATGTATTAAGTCTATGAAGAGATGGGAGAGGGAGAATCTTTGGCAGTGCTGATATGTACTGCTCATATAAAAAAATATTTCAATAGTAATAATAAAACAACTATTAACTGTGTTTTTGGCTCAGTTTGTTCCCCTGCCCAGATTTCTGTTCTGGTGCATAAAGTATTTAAAATCTGCTGTTGTAACCACTAGGAACTTATACTTATCATTTAGTCATTTATACTATATATTTATAAATGTACAATTGTTTAAGCTGACCACAATCAGCCTCTATGGTTTCTTTGTAATAACAGGTGAAGAGTTGAGATTTCTCTAAGCAGATTACTAAAGTACATGGATTAGATTATTAATGATAATAGTCGGACTATAAAAAACTAAACAGTTGAAATGGCTAAAATAAGAAAGTGGGGGAAATACACAAGATATAATCTCAACGTATTTCGACATAAAATGAAATTATCGTTGTTTTTTAGGGTTGATTGATTTCAGCGTTCCCACAAACAATATTTAACGAGTTGCAACGATGCGTCGTGGCATGACTGGTCCCAAAAACGAGGTGATATCCACCTAATGGAGGTGAAGTAAGTAAGCCTAATCTGTGCCATGGATAGCGACCCGTTTTTGCCTTGTGACGCGTCATGGAGCTGCATTTTTCGAACACTGGAGGGCGTGGTCAAACAAATGCATACCCCGTTCTTAGTGACACTGCTGATTTGTTTTAGTTGCAGGTGATTAAATTTGTTTAAATTGGCATACAGGAAGAGTACACCTTGTTTTCATTTGATTATTTCTAATATGGCGAAGCTACAATAAAGCATTTTTGATTACCGTTTTAAGCCTTTAAAGTTTCTTTTCACTTCAGAAAGAAAACGGAATGTCCTTTCTCGAATGGAAGATTGAAAGATTGAGAATCAGCAAGAACTGTGCATTGTGGATTGAATGGGGAGCAGGATGTAATATTACACTGCTGCTATAAAGATTACACTCGCTCTCTGCCACATCTACAGAGAGATTACTGTCTTTTATGTGAAAGTGCAACATTTTCTGCTGTACCTTTGACATGAGAAGCTATTTCAGAAGCGAGTAAGGAAATGAAGCGCGTGTGAGGCCGTGAGAAGCGAGTACACTTGGTTATCTGCTGTGGTTGTTGCTGTTTTTTTTTAAATAAACTCTGCTTGTTGGATTATTTGGCATGAAATTTCTAGTGTCCTCACATAAATGTCAGCAACAAAAATAGCCAGTGAATCGCCTTACACATAAGGTATTATTTACACCACCAGCACCCCCTCCATCACGTCATCACAAGTAGAAACTAATTCTGTGGAAAGTGCTGGACTTAAATGGTACATAATTAAAACAATTACCAAGTCATTACAAGAAAGTCATCAGCCTCACCACAGGTAGCTCCATTTATTCTCTAAGGAAAGTAAGAAAGTTTTACATGGGTTCAGACATCTCATGATGAAATGACGGAAGTACATGTTCTATGTTTTAGGCAGGGAACAGGTATGGTTTTATGCTGTACGCTGTACGATCATTAAATGAAATCCCTCAGCACTTTTACTTAGTTCAACCATTTAAGTGATTGGAAGTGGCATCATTTAAAAAGCATCATCATCCTAGGAAGCCCCGTTCCCTCTTCAAGAAATCTGATTACTGACAGAGACATGCAGATTTATTTTTCAACAGATTACTGAAGTGCATGTACGATATGAGCTTAAAAAAAAACTCTGCATAATGTATGGTAATCAAATTAAACGTCCATTAAACTCTGGTTTTCCTCCACATTTCAAAGACTTGTGTTAGGTTGAATAGGAATGTGCCTATAGGCCCTACGATGGATTGTTCCTGCCCTGCTGCCAGTGCCCCTGGGGTTGCCCCTACTATCTGCGCTCTGCCACTTTACTACCTGAATTCAAAACCTCTCTTAAAACACATCTGTTTCATCTGTTCTCTAAACATATGTTTTTGTGTTATGTATTTTGTTCTGTATGATCCTCTTGTAAAGCGACCTTGGATTTGTGTGTGTTTATTAGGCTTCTTTTAACGTCGCTGCCAGCATCAGTGGCCATCTTGGCGACACACACACACACACGTTTATATCCATACACAAGTTCATCTCAAGACTAGTCACACGCGCACACTAACACACCAATGCCAATTCAGAGAAATCAGTTAACCTAACACGCATGGTCTTTGGACTGTGGGAGGAAACCGGAGTACCCGGAGTAAACCCACACAGACACTGGGAGGACATGCAGACTCCACACAGAAAGGATCCATGTCCCTCCACCCTGGGATTGAACCCGAGACCTTCTTGCTGTGAGGCAGCGGTGCTACCCCACCGAGTCACTATGCTGCCCCCTTGGGTTTGTGAAAGGCACTGTATACGCTTGACTTATTATTATTATTAAAACAGTAACCCTTAAGTCTACCCCATGTATGACAAAATAATAAAATGGTATTATCTCACCCTGCCCTGCGATGGCCTGATGGCTACATGTTCCCTATATGATAACGGTGTTGGTATCATGTGGTACAGTATGTAATGCATAGAGACTAGAGCAATTTCAGATAAAGCATCAATGCCAATAATTACATTGAAATAACGAATGGCGTTAAAATAAGTTAATTTCGACATCTGTAATGCTAGGATTAAGAGAAAAACAGTGTTACTGAAGTCGATTCAACTGTAAGTAATTGATTTAAAACCCACAGAAATGTAAGTACGAACTAACTCCAGGAAAGCAATGAGCTTCACCACAGGTAGCAAATTTGATCACTGACTGAATTACACAGACTTGGAAGCTCATCATCATCAGATCAACCATAAAGTACATAACGTCCGATAAAATTATTGCTGCAAATCGAATATCACGCAGCTATTGAAAAAATTCTGTGCATGTAAATGCACTTAGGAACCGTCTGGTGCTATAGAGAGCAAATAAGAGAATCTAGCCGGGCAGGACAGGACACAAAAAGGCTTTGCTTAAAACCAGTTTCCATGTCATCGTTGATTTGAAACGACCGTTTATTTAAAAGAAAGCGTAGCAAAAGCCTAATGCTCATCTGCCGTACAGCACCTTCTCACATAAAGGCTCTAAAGGCTCTAACAAGCTTGGCTTGACTGAACCTACCACTTATGATGAAATTCAGACGAGCATCAAGACAGTGGTGAAATGATCTTCCACTTAGTCTCTTGCTGTCTTCTAACAGTAAAGACTGAAGAGTCACCTCTATACTCAGCATGCAAATGAATGACTTTATATGAAGGTAAATAAAATAATTAATGATTGCTTGTGGATTTTCCTACATCAGCAGGATTTTTGTAATTCTGTTCTTTGGCTGCTGTTTATTGGTTCGAGAGGTAATGTCTATTAAGGAGAAAAAGGTACTTCTGGATAAGGGCGTCTGGAAATGTAAATGCAGGTTACCTTGACCATGCTGGTGCTCTCTGCGTCACTGTTCATCATGATGCTGAACGAGGTGAAGAGATTCCTCAGGGACTCCATGAAGCCTGCTTCCCCTTTATTCTCGTACAGCCTGAGGAAAACACACATCACGTACGTCAGGCTGGCTAAAACCATACACAAATCCTCTGAGACGAAACGGGAGCTGGAGGCCTGTCCTCACATGACAAGCTACACAGTCTTCTTTGGACTAATGCTGCATGGGATAAACTCCCCGGTACTTCAGCGTCAAAAACAGGACATCTGAACGGGGACACATTACAGCAGAGCATATTTTTTGAAGGACCAGTACCAGCGGGATCACGTTTACAGAGAGCCAAAATAGTTGCAAGTCTGGTGCGCAGTGGCACAGGGGAGAGCGAATCACCACGCAATTCAAGGTGTTGAATTCGTATATTCTGTCCATGTGCGTGCGTTTGAACCGGTTTCCTCCCACGCCGCAAGTGTCCTAAATAAGTATGCTTTTGCATGTGTCCTCTGATGGCCTAGCACCCTGTGTTGCCAGATAAAGAGTGATCAGTTAGACAGAGAGACAATTCACCAGCCTATCCCCGTGGGGAACCAGATGTGAACCCCTGCAATGCCATCCACTTAGGTTGAGTCATACAGGTAGTGCACATTTGGCCATGCCTAAGTGAGGGGAGACCGGCACTTCAGCCTTCTACCAGCCCCAGTATATACCTACCGACCTTTCCAGACCCCAAATTACTTTCCGACAATGACCCCTAACGGCCCTTATATACTGCTCACAAAAACTGGGGGATATTTAAAAATAAATATACCATAATTAAATATCTTATGATATATCATTTATGAGTTTCCTCCAACCTTTTCATGCAACCAATGCACAACTGGCGATGAACTCCAGACTCCTACCAGCCCGTAATGGCTTCCAGACCTTTCCGGACCCTTAGTGGATACAGTGAAGGCTTCTTGAGCCATACCAGCCTTTGCAATGGCCTGCATACCCTTCCTTCCGCACCCCTAATGGACTTCAGGTAGGCACTGCACAACTAGCTATGCCTAAGTGAGCGGCGACTGGATGCTCCAGATCACTGCCGGTCCCTGCGATGGCCTCCAGACCTTTCCAGACCCTCACTGCCCCTGTGATGGTCCGGCATGCAACGTAAGACGTGCTTACACCAGTGCCACCGGTGTTCTCCCACCAATCCACCACAGGAAAGAGCACGCGGGGGTCATGCACACCCACATCTAAATAACAGCTCAGAACCTGACAGTTCTTCATTTGAGACTGAGCCCCTGACAATTCCTTCACTAACAGGGTGTCCAGCACAGGCAGCGTGTCGCTATTTGGTTACTTTATTTGATGGGTGCTCTTTTACGACATCAAAATGTAATGACACCCTCAAGGAGAGACCAATTTTATACAACACTACCTGTCAATAAACATGTTCTGCAAACGCCATTTTTTATAACGCTCCCACACAAGGTGCACAATATGCTAATATTAAGTAATAAAGAGAAGATATTGATGTTTTACAGTCCATTCATTTCGATATTAAGCACTAAAGGTGTTCACTTCAAATCAGACAGTTCCATTTACTGTTGATGCAAATCTAATCGTTCTTCATTGCATAATGGGATGACAGTAATGAAAAGCACTTCTTGCACAACACTGTGTAACCAGTAGATTAGACATACCACTAATTTATCAATGGTATAATGCTCAGATATTTATATTTAATACAGCACGATGTATGCCTCACAGCAAGTAGGTATCACAACAACAAGAAGGTTCAATCCCAGGGTGGAGCGGCCTGGGTCCTTTCTGTTTGGAGTCTGCATGTCATCTCCAGGGGTTTACTCCAGCTACTCCAGTTTCCTCTCACAGTCCAAAGACATGCGTGTTAGGTGAACTGGTGTCTCTAAAATGGCCTTCACGGTGTGACTGTGTGTGCGCCCTACCATGGATTGGCGACCCATCTAGGGTTGTACCTGCCCCCCATGCCCAGAATTTTTCCCGTGACCCCATGTGGATTAAGAGGAAGATAATGGATGGATATACCTTGTCTGATTATCCAAGAATATGAATACTCGATCGGATTACTGACAAAGTCTTATATAAGTAATTTTAAAAATAAATATTAAAAAAAAATCTTATATAAGTGCTGATGTTTTAATAAGGTTTAAACAAAACGCTCTTACAAATCACTCTCTACACGATGTTGTCTGCTTACTAAAGCAACTGCATTTCTGTTTCTGACTGCAGCCTGTACTAAGAAAACCCGGACTACTGTTTTACTTATCTGAAAGAAATTAATATGCCATTCCAATTCAAATAATTTTATATCAAGACTGGTGAGTGCAAAAGCTTGGGCACCTTTCCAGATGATCCAGTAGAGATTATTAAAATGGAAATGAATCCACCACCTTCTTAACAAGTCATTATATACATATTCAGGTTCAGGTTTGTTTCCTGAGTAACTTTGTGTTAATGTTATGGTTCCCCAAACTTGCAAAAGCCACAAATCCTGACCCCAAATATGGCTGATGCTCAAAGCAAAAACAATTCCTGACCAGATAAAGAAAGATCAGCTTATCTGAAAACAAAGGAAATGCAGCAGCAGCACTTGAAAGGATCTGATCTGAACTCTCCATTTTCAGGGCTTTAAATGATTAAACCGATTTCTGCTCTACGCTCACCAAAAAAAAAAAATAATAATTTAAAAAAAAAACAGAGGAAGGACACAATGTCCTCTCCCTGTGGGCTCTGCTGCGAACTCAATTTATCTGGAGGTCATTACACCTCACAGCACCACCCCAAACTCTCTTGCAACCCCCGAGGTTCCCTAACGGTCCATCAGACATGAAACCCGTCAATCAGGACGCAAGCTCTATTAAGGCCTGAGATCAGGGGGACCCAGGAAATAATGAACCCTCACCGAAACTTGATTCTCAAATGCTGCATAAGCCCTCTAGACAGGCAGCACCAGCATCTTACTAGCACACAACACGAAAAGGGCTCAAATGAATTCATCAAGTGGTTTAAAGATTTAAAAGAACATTTGGCATGTTTTCTTTCACCCTTTTCAAATAACTTTGTACAAATCGATTCAAAACGGTCCACCATTCGGCAATCGAGAACCGACTTTAAAAAAAAAAAAAAAAAAAAACACTCACTGGTTGAAGAGGACTCGTGATCTCACGATGAACTTGAAAATGTACTCCAGAGCCTTCATTGCCTTCAGCAGCTTATCTGTCAGCTTCTCAGCATGATCCACATAGTCCTTCAGAACTGTTGTCAGTTTCCTGAAACACACGCGCGTATACATGTGCGCGCACATTAAAAGAAACGTCACCTCAACTGAGCCTCAAATCCAAACCAACTACTGATACTTCAAACAACTATCCTCCTTGAGCGCTGATTACAAGGTCATTTAATTAAGTAAGAAGAACTTTTTATGTAGCTGCTTTGTGTGTGCAGGAGATGACAAGAAGGTTCACTCACGTGTAAGCCAGGGTGGCGCTGAAGTGTTTCCGGATGTACGTCTCAAGAACAGGGTTAAAATGCTGGAACTTGCGGTCTGCGATCAGCCCAATGATGAACACCTACCAAGGCCCAATCTTTTGTTATTGTCTAACCCAGTGTGTGCATGAACTGAAACTACAACGCGTACGTCCCTCAACAGAGAAGTGGAAGGAGTACGATTCAAAAGAACAGTAGGAAAAACAGAGCAAGAGGCTTTTCTAAGGAGCTCGAGGTTATTTTTTTTTTTTATTAAGATGGAGTGGGTTGAAAGCCTTTCACTAGACCTCTTCAGCAGGCATTATTGATTACACTCATAATTCATGGCACATAATGCATAACAGGGCCGAGATGAGCACAAACAGGACAGAATGACAACAGTAAAAGTCTAGAGGAGGAGAAACAAAGTGGATAGTAAGCACAAACTGGTTTCCCTGATTGAGGACTGACACACTGTACACACACAGCAACAGAACATCTACACACAGTAACTATATCCAAAGCACAATATTTAGCATTAGTGTAGGTTATGACAGAACAAAGACCCACCGTGCCCGGGCCACACCCGAATGCAAGAACTTCCTCCACCATTTAGTTATTAGGTGATGATGTGCCTTATCATCTTTAAGCCATTTTGTTAATTAATTTCAATCTCATTGTTTTTATTATTATTAATTCTACTATCATTACAACTTAACTATTTTCATTAACAGCTAGGCCACCCAAGCATGATTGGGTCTCTAAGTCTTGGTCCTCCCAAAGGTTTCTTCCTTCTATATTCAGGGATTTTTTTCCTACCACCGTCACCCTAGGCTTGCTCAATTTGGGATTGGCCTATTAAGATAATATAATATTGTAACGCCGCTTAAAAAACAAAAAGTGCTTGAAAGTAAATCCACGTGGACACGATGTACAAAAAATATTTTTTTTAATGGTAATTTAATTATGGTAATTTTTTAACTATTTAGTTAAGAGACATACAAAATAATGTCATATGTGTATTTTGGATGATTTTTTTGCATTCAAGGCCACTCTGAACTTATTAGTAGTTTATCTCTGTGTGTTTGTGTCGTTGTGGGATACACTGATTATCCATGGTCCTGTGCAAAAGGAACACCCTGGTCCAATTTGATCTTTCGTTGATTTTCTAAATAAGCTAGAACAAGGAGATTTGCTCTAACCCCATCCTACATCCAGTGGGCATCAGATCAATTGCTGTTGGCTGTGCACCACGGGTTCAGCTGAAACTCAGAGGGGGTCAGGCCTGGAAAAGGTCTCAACCTGTGATGACAAGTCTAGATTTAAAAAAAAAAAAAATTAAAAAAAAAAAACTATATTGACTGGTTAACCTCTGAACCAATGACTGTGCTGGCATTTCATTTGGGTTTACTTTGGGTTCAAATGTGCTGTATAAATAAATACTAATTTACTAAACATAACATTTGGGCTTGCTCTCTGTTTTCGGAACAAACAACAAAATGTTAAATTAACCAGGGATTCCCATTACTTGCAAAAATCTTTTGAGAACGTAACGGAAAGCATAACTACACTGCAAAGCTATTTGCTGTAAACACCCCTCATTGCCCCCCTTTTTCACGCGTATGGCGTCTTGGAACGTTTAGGGAGTTTTTCCTTTTCACTGCTGCTCTAGGTTTGCTCAGTTTGGGACTGGAATTAGAAGAGAATCAAACCTTGAAACGTGACTGTTTGTGTGTAAAGCTTACCAATGCATCAAACACTAGTGTATCAAACGTGTCACTGTCCGAGTTTTCCATCATTATGTTGAACAGAGCATCCAGGGTGTCCTGCAAGAACTGTAAAAACAAAATCACATGTTCTTTATTACTGTACAGGATGGGTTGCACTATAACATATAAGAATGTGTTATAAGTAATAAAGAAGAACCTTTGATAAAGTTAAAGAAGCAGAAAACGGATCCGCCTCAGTACAGATTGCTTTTTTTTAATTGGAAAAAATATATACAAATGCTGTATCAACACACTGTATTATCGAGTTAACACAGTACAGTAATGAATCAGATGTGTGATGAATTCACTTTACACAAGACTTCTACACAATGACTATACACTTCCTGTATGTAGTCAGTTACACAAGGATTTTTATATTATCTATGTTATGTAATTCACTACTTTACTTATCCACTTAATCTTTCGTCAGGGTTAAGGGAAAGCCGGTGCCTAGCCGGTAGCACGGGTCACAAGGCAGGAGCACCTTGGAGCACCTCAGCAGCTTCACCTGGGATTGAACCTAGGACCTTCTTGCCCTGCTTACTTTATTACATTAATTATTTTATTGATTATATATAGGTAGTTAGGCTTAGTGTCCATCTGATTTATAGTCAGAGGTCTTAAGAATTAGAAAAGAAATTAAAAACTGGTCTTCTATACATTCAATTCACGTTTGACGGAATAGCAGAAAACTAGTATGCGCCAAACATTGCGACATCTGCCGACAGAAAACGAAATTGCAGTCTAGAAGGCAAAAACACTTTTTCATTATCAGTGCTTCATAAAAGACACAAAGATAGGTATTACTGCACTTTAAAGTCCTGTACAACACTATATGCAAAATATCTAAGCTACTGTGGGAATGTTGAATCAACGTCCAACAAACTGCACATAGCTGTATATAGCTGTATATTCTCTGATTTATTATTATACTTTTCATAATATTGTATCATATTTATCATACATTAAAAAAAACATTTTCTTAAAATAACAAACATGCTCTCTCAGTCTTTATATTTAGCTTCTGTTTGTTCAGCCTATTAGCATCTTTTGCATATTATCAAGGATGCCCAAAGAAGTTAGTTCCCTTTTTGCCTTGGCCCTCCCAAGGTTTCTCGATTAAAACATTTCGAGTTTTCCCTTGCCACTATCACCCTACACTTCCTAAGTAAGAGCTACAGGCATAGATCGTTTTAAACTGCTATATAAATAAATCTGATTTTGCCTTTTAAGACCTTGATTCTGTTGCCTGGTTTCATCCTGAGAAGAATTCATTCCCCTTTTTAACCTGATTTGTTATACGCAATAAGGGACTTTTGCTTACATCTGGCAGATGACCTGAGTTTTGTAAAGCCGCTTCGTGATTACGAACATACACAGAGTGTTTTAAGAACTGTAACCAGTTCAGGAACCTATCATGGATGATGCCCTCCGCTTGTTCGTTCAAAATACAGAAATTATTTTAAGACTACTGTTCTAGTGCCGCATTATTTACTTTATTATTACTACAGAATTAATTAACGGGGATAACTTTTTTTCAAAACTGTTTTTAGCTTGTGAACTGTGTTCCACCTTAAGTAATTAAGATCATGTTTTCCTGTGTGGCTTTCCTAAGCTGTGCTGTAGAATAACAAATATTTATTAGCTGCTGTTCTTCACTCAGAGCTATTTAAGATGATAAATGTCGACAGAGTTATATACAACACTCCTGATTAAGCAAGAGTGCTGCACACCTGGTTTTTTATACACGTGGATTTGAGCAGTCAACAACTATTCATCCCCTTAAGCTACACACAACACTGAGCCACACACGCTTGCCGAAAGAATTCTGGCATGTGAAGTTATTGCAGGTTTGAACAAAGCTAAAATGGCAGAGCGATCACAATCTGGGTGCTTGATAAAGAGTCTAAAGATGACATACGTGACAGCTTATATACATTTTCAGCAAATAGGATATATACAGATGAAATACAGGTTTAGTAAATATTTCTTCGCGTACTGTAGTTACACGGCCCGTCAACGCACCAATAATTTTCCAAATACCAGCTGAAATGCATCTGTGGCTTACAGTCATGTGAAAAAGTCTAAGGGCAGCTGATTAGCTGATCCTCACTGGTAGTTATCATTCATTCTGGGCCATCATTGTCTAGCTGGAAAAAAAAGTGTGTGATATCATTTTGTCCATCCCATCGAATGTCATGAGAATTTATACACACACTTATCAGTGTGATCAGAAAAAAGGTCATGGCACTATTTAGTTAGAATGGGTGTATGAACCGTCTTGTGGACGGTGAAGATTTATCTCTGTATCTTATCTTAATTTATCTTACTTATTTTAAGATTGGTGTTCCAAATCATAACATCTATATACAACACACACTAGTTCAGAGTTTCAGAAGTTTAGAAGCAGCATATAAACTGCCTTTAAATGCCTCTGTAACAGATCTATCCTGCTGTGGGTCTGTATGTAGCAAAAGCACTATTAATAGACATTATTTCTTACCTCTGTGCACCATGCTTTGTGTGAAAACATACAAGAACACACACCCACAGACACAGAGACACGCAATCACAGAGACAGAGAGACACGCACCCAAAGACACAGAGACACGCAATCACAGAGGCACGCACACCCACAGAGACACGCACACCCACAGAGCGACAGAGACACCCACACCCACACAGCGACAGAGACACCCACACCCACAGAGCGACAGAGACACCCACACCCACAGAAAGA
>JAUZST010003689.1:0-16948 GCA_034779995.1 Parotocinclus haroldoi | reverse complement strand
ATATATATATATATATATATATATATATACTATATTAGTTCTTGCTCATAAATGCATGAAAATCCTGTCCGGATATAAACAGATACAAAGCCAGAAGGATCAAACGGAAAATCTAAGGCATCCAACAGAGATCTCAGGTTTCTGTCCTTTCCTCACTACAGCACAGCACGTGGGGAAAAAAAAAAACATTGATCTGAGTATTTGTACATATGGAATAAATCCCTTTATATTCACACTGTAGACCAGTTGTTTTCCAGCTAATCCATGTAGGTAGAGCCAGTACAAATGGCAGATACACTTATCTAATACTTCACTTGATGCCGTAGGACGCGTCCAGATACAATCTCATAGGCTGAGAAACAGGCCATAATTCGATTTTGGGGGTGCTACAACATTATCTGAGATTTGACCCAGAAAAATGAGAGCAGAGAACAACTCAGAATGTAGTCCCTGGAGAAACTGGCAGGATGATGGGAGATAAAAGCCTCGTTCAATGAATGAACGCACACCACGTTTGCAGAGATTATTAAAAGTTATTCTTTTAAAGCAATGTCAAGAGATAATCTTAGAGGACATTATTCCTACGACATCCAGACATCTAGATACGATGTTGGACAGGATTTAATAATACAAACGGATTTGGAGAAAGACTGAATAGTGGACGATGGATACAGGGTGGAATGAGGACAAAGGAAAGGCCTGGTGCTGTGTGAAGTCTACATTGAATGTTAATGTAGTGTGGTGCTGTTCAGCATGTGTGACTGTCTAAAAAGCCAAAAAAAAGCATGGAAAGCATCATGTCACCTTGAGGCAGATCATAGTACAAACTACAGACTCAATCACATGATAAAGAAAGCCATAACAGACTAGCACATGCACAGCTTAGACTTAACACACAGGCACAGGTGGATAACATGAGAGTGGGATTAAATGCCCAGTTTGAGACTGGTTAGTATGAATCAACCTTTCTGTCACAAATTAGTTATGCAACTCATTTGAGTTTAGAGAGATCAATTTAAATAGATATGCTCAAATAAGATCCCCAAAACAACAAGCTGATAGTAATTTCATACCCCTGCAGACGGTGATCCACGAGAATGAGCGGGGACTGTGTTAGCCTAGTGGTAACCTTAATGGTCCAGGGTTTAAATCCCAAAGCTGCCACAGCAAGGCCCTTAAACCACAATTGCTTGGATTGTAAGATTGCATCAGTTGTAAGTCGGTCTGGATAAGGGCGCCTGCTAAATGCCGTAAATGTAGCGTAGTACACTGCGGTGAATGTCTTGGTTGCACAACAGATGTAAATGGATGGCAAAAATGAGTGATTGCATCTGGGTGTGCAAAGTCCATAATGTGAAGAATTTGCAGGGGTATCAATGAGTTCGGTCGTATGGGTCTATCCGCATGTAACAAAACTCCCAGCCTTTAAAAATTCTTGTCGGAATTGTGGAGGAAACTGAAGGATGGGGACTGCCGCCGTGTTTAGCTGCTATGGAATAAAAAGCGTTTAAATTAAAAGGGTCGAATTGCTTTCTGCAGTCAACACAGGTCTTTCACAAGCAGTTTCTGACAAAACAGAACTACATACCATGAACATATGGAGCAGAGTGGCCTGCAAGTGGCTTTTGCTCGCTTGTGTTCACGCATTAGCCTAGTTCCAGCAGGTAAAAAAGACACACAAATTGGACTGATCATGAATGAAAATTTTATCCGGTAAGTGAAATATCATTTCTGGTCGTATGCGAGTTATCATAGTAATGATGATGCATTCATCAAAGTCAGGTCCCAGAGGTACATTACGACAACTATCACAACCAGAACTGATCACCTGCACCTACCACATACACCCGCCGGCCACTTAGATGCACCTGTTCAGCTGCTTGTTAATGCAGATAAATGGCTCACAAAAATGATTGTGAAAATGAAAAAAATGTTGTGGGCAGTGTATCGAATCAGCCAATAACATGGCAGCAACTCCCTTCATTTGGGTATTTTGAGACGATCACAGCAACCTGCTGAAGTTTAAACCGAGCACCAGAATGGAAAAGTAAGTTGATTTAAGTGACTTTAAACATGGCATGGTTGTTGGTAATGGAGGGGCTGGTATTTTCCTGGGATTTCCGCATACTGCCATCTACGAGGTTTCCAGAGATGTCATTTTCCCCAAGGGAAAGGGGCTACCACTGGACCACAAGGTACCATGCATTGTTTGGGTAAAGTACTTTTCACAGCACAGCAGTGAGTGCACCAGCTGAAGCGGAATTCCTTTACTGGCTATGTTTAAATGCAGCCTAATGATCCAATAACAACCAGATCAAAACAGCTCATTTGGAATATAAAGCAAGACTAATCGGATTGAGGCCAATCCATATGAAATTTCTATCCAGTTGAACAAGGCAGGCAATCCTTCTTCCATACAGTAGCAGAATTACAGCCACGTAAATCTCTTTATCCAATTACATTTATAGTCAGACTCTGAGTATGTTTTGTGCATGTGTGATTGATGCTTTAGCTAATTCAACATGGCAGAATCGAAAAACCTCAAAGTTCAGGTTGCAAACCCCATTAGACTTTAAAACATACTACAGGACAAATTGTGAAAATGTTCAAAACACTTTTCTGCTGAAACTGATATTAAAGCAACGTTACTCTTGGAATTTAGCACGTCCTTTTTAAATCAGATTTTAATCCGATTAAATGTATTTCACACATGCAGTTACATATGTATACACAAATGCAAATTGACAAACATCTGTGAATATAAACTTAGCCGCTCAAACACATCCACGTGAAAAAACGTGCACCTACCAAATGTTACGTCTTTTAACAGAGTTAAATGATAACTAAAGTTTTAAATGTTTCAAGTCCGTGTGTTCCAGACAACGTCCAGTCGAAGGTACCATCGGGATTCAAAGTCAGGTCGTCCTGGCATTAACGACGAGCACCAAAGTACAGTGTTCCCTCGTTTATGGATGGGGTTACGTTCCAGGACCACCTGCGATAAACGAAAATCCATGAAGTAGGGACGCTATATTTATTTAAGTATTTATAGACTATTTTAGCCATAGAACTTGCAGAACGTTTGAGTGGTATCGTAGGGCTTGAATGAATTCAGTCTATAATGAAACTTTCACAAACAGCGAACACAACAACCGCAGATAAAAAGTTGTCATGTCGGCAAGTAACGACTCAGACGGCCGATGCTCTCATTTTTGGTGAGTATTCATCCGCTGAGTAAATACGCTATTGTAGTGTTTTTAACTCTTTTCACATCATCCCAACCATATCACTCTCGTATCACGTAGACACAACAGCTATTTACTGTAAATCCTAATATTTAATGATTTATGTATTTATATATTATCCTTTATTGTTAGAATTAATATTTCTAATATATATTTTTTTAATTGTGATTTTTTTTTTAATGTAAAAGTTCCACAAAAACCCGCTAAACAGCAAAAATCCACAAAATATTTTTCCCATTAATATTTTTTTGAAAACCCGCGGTGCACAGAGGCCGTGAAAGGTGAACCGCGAAGTGGCGAGGGAACACTGTACCACTGTTTTAAAATTAACTGAGGTTTACTATAAAACATGCAAGTTTTAGTTGATTTAACACAGTTCCGTTCTTACCTCCAAATAAAAGGGTTGGGTGAGCTGAGGCCAAGGGCCGGTGCAGAGGCAGGACCAGAGGAGTAACCAGTCTCCTCTGGTCCTCTAGAGTCAGAGAGGCGTAGAGAGAAGAAAGAAAAGGGACTGGGGAGGTGATGCAGGAGATTGCCGTTGCCATGGCAGCGAAACTGAGCCGTCGGCCAAATTCTAGTGGATACAGGGCCGTGAACGAAAGGAAACGTGAGAGCAAAATGAATTGTCACATGTTGACTCAGAATGCGTTTTTATGGAAGCTTGTGCACGCAAATCTTCAACAGACTACTGTACAAAGCGCATGCTTTCTTAGGTAGCCACACATGACCCATGTGAATGATAAACAAACCATTCTACAGGATTTGCTTGCTTTAAAACATTGAGAAATACACCTGCTGCAATCATGTGGGTACAATGCCATGAAAAGTCTCTTTTTAAACACCATTATGTTCTAATACAGTTATCTGTATATTGGCCAATATTGATCTGGTCAAGCTACTGCGTGTCTAGCTATTAAAAGCTTGACCTCCATGGTAGATGGTTTATCCAAAGCATGCAGGTCAAGGTGTCTGCCTGCAGTATCATACAACACACACCCCCCTTTTTCATAAACATATTGTTTAATTCCAGAGCTACAAATAGCAGACTGAATCTTTTTATGCAGGGGACGTAGAAGGCAATATAAAAAAAGAAATAACAAACACTGCGCCAGGTGGCAAACCAGTGCCCATCTGGTCATTGCCAAGCCACAGTGATTGCCACCTGACCTGCCGTCATTTTACCCTTTCTGGCCTTTACATTTAATAACGGGTGGACAGGGATAACAGAAGGTGACCGATCATTGACCTCTGAGCACCGTCAGTTCATCACGTTCAGCGCTGAGAGATTTCTACCTCCTATATTTACTCTGCTATTTTGTCAAGTTTTTGGCTTTAGAAATGCAGTAGTAAAAACATGTCAGTCTGCACTGAGGATTAACACTAAATCTGTGTGGAAGCAAAACAAGATGAGGAAGCCATTCTTCAACGCATTTATTTGTGTTTGTTTATTTGCATTATGTACACGTCGCTATCAGCATCAGAGCCATTTCAGCGACACACACAAAAGATTATATCTATACACAATACTATCTCAATACCCTGGTATTTAACTCTGGATGGTCTTGCTGTGAGGCGGAGGTGCTACCCACCATGCTGCTTTCATTCATTTATGTAGAACTATTGCAATAGAACATGGCTACAGTCACAATGCAGGTTATTGCCTTTTCCCTTATACATAGATTTGTTTCTTTCACAGAAGCACAAACAGCTAAAGAATGCAAATCAAACACTCTTCGATTTCGATCCGAATCACATTTATATGTGGTACTGATAGCCAGTATGTCACTGGTATGGGGGTAAATGGCCTCAATCTGAACAGAAAGATACGAATTCCATCCTTGTAGAACATCACAAAGTTAATCCCATTGGGGTGGTTTCAGATGTTATGAATACATAATAAATTACTTTTTAAAACTCATGAACAATCAAACAAGTGCATTTACATTAAGGTTACATGTGATTACTGCAGTTATGTGATTATTCAAGTGGTCACGTAAACAGCACTTCCCAAAACTTATTCTAGATTACGGCATAGGAATCAGATCGATAAATTACATAAATGGAGAGGAGAATTTGTCAGTAATCAGATTTCGCAGTACATGTATACACTTAGTCTATGCAGGCATAAAAATAAGTATATATAATTATAAGTAAATATAATTCCCAACAGACATGAGGTAGTCGTGGACCATGTTAAGAGGAGGAAACTGGAGCACCCTGACACGAACCCAGACATACGAGGTGCACATGCAAACTCCACGCAAGATTGGAGGTCAATTGATAAGACTGAACCAGGGATCTCCGAGCTACCCCTATGCCGCCCCTAGAAGCAGGTAGCAGAGTGAAAATATGGTCAGGTCTTGTTTCAAAAGAGTGGGCTTGCTCACTGATCCTCCCTCTTCAATATTCATGCAATTTGCTTTTGCTCAACCATTTAAATGTAAAATTCATATTTTTAATGATTTTCTACTGATCAAATGGTGTTTCTCTCTCTTTCTGAAATGGTAGAAAGTCACGTGTGTTTTTTTTTTGTTGTTTTTTTTTTAATACAATGAGCTACTTTTAGCATTGTTTTAAAGACCTGGTTGCTTGTTTCTCTCATGGCATATGTCAACCCTGGAATTAAATGTAGCACCTACAGAATGGTTACCAAACACTTTTGGAAAGACTCTAAAACAGGACACTATAAAGGAAAGAAAGAAGTTCGATATTCTTCATCTTCTAGATCTTCATGTAAACTCAGTTATATTCCATTATCCGATTCCCAAGTGCAAGCAAACTCATTGATCAGTTTACTAACAGAATCGGATTTTGTCTGATTTTCTCGGATTACTACGTGCATGTAAACACATATACTAAAGACATGATGGTGGCGAATAAGTTTGTCAGCAAGAGTACCAATTTAACCCAGTTACCCCTACCAATTTAATAAAAAGTAATTATAATTCTGATTAATGTACATCAGCAGTTCAGACAAGTGTTGGATACAGGCCAAATCAAAAAGAAAATTTAAACAGATGTATGTAATTAATCATGTTTTACCTACAGTGTAAACATAGCCGGAGACATATATCTGGAGGCGAGAACACAGCAGTTTTTTTTTCTGAAACTGTACATAAATAAACTCACTGTATATGCAGGTTGGGTGCTCCTGCTTTCTCCTTTCTTTTCTTCATGCCTGCACTGTGTGACTGGAACAATTATCAAGACTAGGTGAACTCGGCACAAGCTAAAGAAGATAAAGTCGCCTCCGCTATACGACCATATCCGGTTAGTTCAGCTGGTCCAGTTAAGTTACAGAAGAACAGTAGTAGTACTTGAACTACCACTTGTGACAGTGATCTCCAACAATCAGCAGAACTAAGATCGATTATCCACTTTGCCATACATGCACTAAAAACAAAAGGTTCAAAACGAGCCGAACAGAAAACGCCATCGGCTTGAGAGTGACTGGCAAATTCAGTCCAATGTGATCTTCATCCACACCCAATATATCCTTTATTCTTGCCAACACTATCAGTACTCTAAACAAACCAGGCTGAACTGAAATGAATCCAGTAAAGGCTCAATGGTTTACTGCCCTAATGCTCGTCCCACTTCGTTTCTTTCCCGTTATTTCATACACAACTGTCTACGGGGTAAAGGACACGCTTCTAATCAGAACAGGGGGAGGAGCTGCAGCTGTCGGTCACAACTCAGTGTTCCATCCTTGTCCACAAACTGCCCCGAACCAACAGAACAATCTCGCTTTCCAATGTTCCCAGTTGCCAAGAGTCAAGAGAACAGCCAGGAAGAACAACACAATCTTGTAAGTTACAGTACTGTGCAAGTCTTGGGTCACTATTAGATTGCTTACACCAATGTTTTTAATAACCATATATAATCATTTCCCGTTTGGTTTATTTAACCCTTTAACCATTACGCACCTTAATTTATAACTGAATTTATAAGCAACCTTAAAAACTAAAAAGGTCCCAGAAGAAACAGTTTCTACAGACTACATTACCAAGTATTAGTGCAAGCTCCTCTTACACTTGAGCAATAGCAGCATCTGGAAGATTCATCAAGATGCCAAATTGACCCTGCGGTACAAAGAAACTTGATAAGGAGTAGTCTTTTTAGAAAGATAGCAGACAAGAAACATTTTAAGACGGCGAACAGGATGAAAAGCCTAAGGTATGCTAAAGCTAACAAAGATTGAAATGAAAATAGGACTGTGGTAGCCTAGCGGTTAAGGTACTGGACTCTGGACCAGAAGGTCCAGGGTTCAAATCCCACTTCTGCCAAGTTGCCACAGTTGGGTCCTTGACAAAATGAAGACTTTTGCAAAGGAATGTATATGAAGCTGTAATACACATTATGGAGACAATACAAGGTAACTGATTGATTGTTGTACAAATTGCATTTGTAGTTGATTGGCTGAAAAGTATACGCTGACGTTTTCAATTTCATACTGGAAAAAGTGATGCATCATAGTAGCGACTGACTCAATATTTCCCCTTAATCATTTACACACGTCCTTGTTTCAAACTGCAGCCGGTGCTTTAGTAATGTGATATGGCCACAACAGGGGGAGCATTTTAAAGACCAAGGTTTAAAACAGTGCAGAGTGCACAAGAAGCAGTTACTTTCGATCATTTAAAATCATAATGAATGTACATTTACAAAACAATGACAGGAGGTCATGAGTGCCAGCGGAGGATCCAAATCACTGAGAGAAAGGACAAAAACACACTACTTACGAGGATCTTTCATACTTCCATTTTGCTGCGGATAAATGAATAGTGGTGTGGAAGTCATATTATTATAATCTACAATTTAGACGTTATTTTTTGTATCATTTATCATGCCTGTTGTCAGTTCATGTTACATAACGTCTTGGTGATCACTCCAGTGACGGCATTTTTGTAATGTGGGGGCACCCCTGATTAACGGCTTGGACCCCACCCAGAAGAGTGCCGAGACTAGAGAAGACTGGAGTACATATACAGTACTGAGAAAAAGTATTAGACCACCATTAGATTTGTTCTTTTAGCAATGTCTTATTTTTGCTATTTATTTCAGATTATCCATAATTTTTAAATTCTGTTTTGCGTATTTGTTGCATCACTAGTGTACGGCAGGGGGCAGTCCTTATCATTCGAGCATCAAGAAAGACACGTGCACAACAAGAAGCTGGCTGGCGTAAGCCATCGTTTTAAGAGTACCTACACATCAACCATATATGCTTTACAAAGCAACATGGGATACCTTATAAGGGTAGAAAATGTATTCAGCAGGAGCAAAGATGTTAAAAATAGGCCAATGGAGGTTAAAACGTGGCTGTGGATGCTCAGCTGTCGGTATATACATCTTGTCTGCTACAGCCTACTCACCTCTTGACCTCTGTTGCACCCTGCACCCTAGTACATGTTGGTAGCAACATCTCTCTAGGCTATGAAAATGTTAATTTAAGTAATTTTGGCTAATTTCAGTGAGGGAAAATGTATCATCATACACAGCAAGCCTGTCTCCAAATGCTGTAGAGAGTCAGCCATAAATTACAATCGAATTCCTAGTTATAAATAATTAACTATAATTCCATAAATACAGTACTGTGCACAAATTTTAGGCCACGTTAGATTCGTTGTTCTTGCTAAAGTATAGTGACCATATAGAACACTGTCCACAGTTAGACCCAAAACTGAAAAATACTTGTACTTCTGAAAAGTCTGCTTTCCAAAAAACTGACATTCCAGATGAAGCTGCCAGATGCTGCTATTGCTCAAGTGTAAGAGGAGTATGAGAGTAATTTGTTTAAACCTGAACTGAGCAAAGTTTAAAAGCCAGGACAAGAAAAGTTTATCAAACACCTTAAAAGTAAAAGTATATTGTCCACCCAACAACTTTACAATAGTCATATTAATTTACTAAGTTGCAGAGAGAGAGAGAGAGAGAGAGAGAGAGAGAGAGAGAGAGAGAGAGAGAGAGAAACAAACAGCCTATTCAAAAAATCTCATCTCAAAATACACTCACCAATCATTTTTATCATCAGGTTCACCTCTGTTCATATGATTCAATGCTTCATGGTTAATAGCTTAAGAGATTCTAAACTAATAATAATTGAATTAAAAATACTTTACTGTCATTATTCAAATAGACTTTAGACAGAACAACATTTTTACTTGTGCCACACATTGTTATAAGGCAGTGGTACAATATGAACAGTGCTTCAGTTACATTTTCTATATGTACCAATAGCTAATACAGTCTCATTGATAGAGCTTGAGGTTGAGTTTTAAGCTCAAGGGACTTGAGGACAGCTTGAGGAAGCTGGGAGTTGAACTTTAACCTCTTTGGTCAGTAGTGCAGTGCCAAAAACACCGCCCTATATTTTTAGTTCTGAGAATAATTTTCCCAAGTTAAAGACTCGTATTATGTGTAAAATAAAGCTAATGAACCACATTTTGCGTGTGGATTACAGTACGGTTCGTTCTGAATATGTATCTACAATGATTACATTGTATTTTTTAACAGAACATTTTGAATGTAAGCAAATAGACTATTTCCCCCATCAAATGTATCACTACATTTTACTTCCTGCATTGTTAGCACAGGTATGTCTTCAGTTTATTGTTCTAGCCCTAGTCACAGCCTCTGTGTGCTCAGTTTAGACAGGACTTTGTACTGGAAGCAATGGTTGATAAAAACTGGTACTTACAAACTGCCACGTCGAGGAAGGCTTAGCTCCTTCTGCAAAAGAAAGAAAGCAGAGAACTGTCATTAGTATCAAAGCACTTTCTTCACCTGATTAACTATAAGCTACAACTGACAGGGGTACAGTCATTAATGTACATTCACATCATTTAGCAGACGCCCTTATCCAGAGCGGCTTACAATTAATGCAGTCTTACAAATCCAAGCAACTGCAGTTAATTCCCTTGCTCAGGGACCAGACTGTGGCAAAGCTGGGGTTTGAACCCTGGACCTTCTGGTCCATAGTCCAGTACCTTAACCACTAGGCCATCACAGTCCAATTACACTGTCGTACACGAATAAGCTCCATTTCACATCTATCCATCCATTGTCTGGTCGTTTCAAAAGTTAAGATATTTAATTAACATTAACATAATAGAAAATAAGAATCCTTTAATTTAGCAGGTCACCTCAACGATCAATTAAACCTAAACAGTCGATTAATGCTACCTTACCGGTCACGTGCTCGCTCGCTCGATTAATAATATTATTGCTTATCCATTAGGGTTAGGTTGTTATAAATAGACTTCTATCTTCAGAAACTTTTTGTGTGAGCTACTCTTTTTTTTCTACTTTGTGTGTGTGTGTGTGTGTGTGTGTGTGTGTGTGTGTGTGTGTGTGTGACTATCCTCTAGTTATTTGTAACGCGCTGTTAATGGCGTTCGCAAGTGTACGTGTGCGCAAGTAGTGCTGCTATGTTTGTTTTGCCAGGGGTTTAGATATTAATGGCTGTGTGTTGTTATTTTGAAGGCACAGCAAATTTACACCATTATACAAGCTGCAGACTGACTACATTACATTGTGTCACTGTTATTTCTTCAGTGTTGTCTTATGAAAAGGTATAATAAAATACAAAGCTCACAAAAAAACAGGGGATATTTCTAAATCAATATGAAGCGATTAAAAAGAAGCGTTTGATTGTTTTATTAAAGAAGATCATTTGGATCATCTGACTGATCTTTGTATTGGTCGTAATACTATCTATCAATGCATTTATTGCTTTGACCAAACAAAAGTATTAGGCCCATCCTCTATCCTATTAAGTGTTACAGCTTTTCAATAGAAAGGGTCGTAAACAGTACATTATTGTATATGAATTGAAATTATGAATAAGAGTTTAGGCTTCAGAGACAATAGCATTAGGGAGATTTTGCAATCATGCTTTCAGCCTTACAGTAGCCTAATCACACTACATGACTACAAAAACATCTGGTCGTGGACATAAAAAAAAAAAAACTATGTTTAACTGCACGATCTGTAACCTTTACTATTGCATCGTGATAAACATGATGATTTTATTCATCACTTTGATTAGTAGCTTATTTCATTCCTGACATACTGACCATGAGCCGATTTAGATTGAATTACAAAAAAATAATAATAAAGTAACACATGCCCCTTGGGATGTGGGAGGAAACCGGAGAACCCAGAGTAAACCCATGCAGACTCCACAAAGTGTCCAGAACAGTGTGTAAGTGTCGCCGTTAACACCGTTATCAGTATCATTCTCATGTCAGTAATAAGATCAGAGTGCCCAATACTGTACATACAGGAACCTAAAAAAGTGCAGTAACTTCTAAATACAATAGGCAGCAAATAACACCCAAAATGTCAAACTTTGACTGTAAACAGTATCATGGTTAGCAAAAGTCTTTTTATGTCCATGTGAAACAGGTTGAGGTTTCCTTCTCAATTTACCAATGTAAATCTACAAGTAGCCACTAGAGGGCAGAGATGTACCATTGTCATGTACCCCTAAATGATGGTTAAAAATCAGTCTGTGTTCTTGTGCCCTGTCTAACTTTTGACTAAAGAAAAGGGTTTTTTTTTTTTTTTGTTTTTGTTTTTTTAAACACAAAAATGCCACCTTTAAATAAATGTAAAATTGTTTTTGCTTTAGGTGACTGAGAATAAGGCTAGGGGTACGTGTAACATTAAATAGCCGCAGTAGTCCGTCCCTGAAATTCATGTCAACGGAAAGTCTTCAGGAGCACAGCAGGACAAACGTGCCTGCTATATCTTATTATCTTATCTTCCTGTATTTGCGAGGAGCAACCAAATGTCCTCATGATGGTGATTTCGACTTGTAAGTACAGTTTCGACGGACCTCACTTCTTCAACTGATTTTTATACAAACAAAAAATGCATAATAATTTAGTTTATAAATTTAAATACCTTTACATTTAAACGTCAAAAGAGTCTGCTTCATGTTACCGTGGATAAGTTTAGGGTCAGGTGTAGATGCTAAAGTATTCATTATAGCAATGGAAAGTCTACACAAGTACAGTGAGACTGGTGCGTCTGTAGGCGATATCAATATTTTATAATGATTCAAGGGTTGCCAAAACAAGAGATGGAACTACAGAGAAAGTCTGACAAAAGTTCAGCTTAAAAAGACAAATAGACAAAAGGAACACCAGAGACCCTGAGAACACGTGCTGGCGTGAAAATAACGCCACAACGCGCAGCACTTTGTTCTAAGTCTGAAATAATTGCCTAACGACAGCAGACCCAGCGGACTGAAAGGGCAGAGCGGATAAACAGAAAAAGGCTTCTCCATCTGTCTGCCTGTAGGGAGCAGAGCAACTCCATTATAAATATCCATGGGAGGATAAACACAAAGGCTGTAAACACACAAGTCAACGGTGCGATCGGAATCTAATGCATGACGTTCACTCTGTCACAGGCATAGTGGGCTCAGACATACGATCACCGCCTACAGCAAACACAACAAACAAGAAAACTGGCCAAGCCTCGAGCATGTGCACAACTCGGCACGGCGGCTCAAAAGGTTGAGAAAACAACGTTCGGTAGTTTTGATGGGTCGCATGAGTCGCATCGCCCATGGCAACCATCATTTTGTTTCTTTCTGGTTTTGGCAGCACTCTATCGGGTGTATTAAGTGCATCCTAACAATGTTTGTGCAATCTGTTAGGCAGTTTTGGAGCAATCAGTAGAGAGAGCCATTAGCTGGTATCACAACGAGGAAACATTTGTTATGGTTAGAGCATCTGTTGGTAAGTCATCCATTAACGGAGGTCACGAATGTAGTGACGTTCCCGACCTCCTGAACACAAATACCGTGTACTGCTCAGTGCTTTTATGTTCATGTTCCATACATGGCACAGAGAAGAAGTTCGAGTCATGCTGGGCCAGAGTTTATTTATTTATTCATTTACTCATTTTGATTGTTTAGCGTCGCTCACTAGCATCAACAGCCAATCAAGGCCATCTCGAAGCCAGTCATATATAATTAGACGACAGTTTGGCTTCTTGTGTTTAAAGTATTAAATCGCTGTTTGAACCCGTTTGTGTCCTGTCATCTGTTGCTTTTCTTCTTTGTAAGGCACTTTTGGTGCTGAGTTTGCTGAGTGTTTTTATGCTGGTACCTTGGCTGGCCTAAACCTATAAGTAGTTTTAACAACGAATGAGTATATATGCACTTCAAATGATATGATTGGATCTGTGGTCTGATTATTCGAGCGGTCATGTACTGTTTGTACAGCATTTACAGCAAGGTCTGCAGAAAAGTTCAGGTAAGATCTGCTAAGGTTACTTTCCGTTCCACACACCATGGAGTTCACTCACAACAACACACACTATCCACGACAGACTTGAACCAGCCATGGTACCAGCACAAAAACACACTCAGCAAGCCTTTGCTAAATCATTCTACATAAAAAGCACCAGATGGCAAAACATAAATGTTGTCACCAATCACATCACACACAACATAAATTCAGAAAGCTGAGAGAGACCGTTCCAACGCCTTTCAAATAATTGATACACACACACAGCCAAAGTATTTCCTAATTATAAGTATCGACAAAATACCAGAAAACAGAGGCGTTACTTTTTTCAGTATTGCGCACCCCATGTTATACATGACTACAAAAGGCTTTTTTTTTTTTTTTTTTTACAAGACACTTGTGCAAACCCTGTGTTAATAATACACATTAGAATTGATGCTGCCAAAAAATTAATTACAGTCATTCCGTTTTCAGTACAGACCAGTACTGACAAAAGACGCGAAAGGGGCGGCTGCTTAGACAGGCTGATTATATGAACCTATACGAGAAGGTGTCAGACCAACAGGGCAGGAGATGTTTTGCATGTACACTCACCCACTCACACACTCGCATGTGTCTTGCTATCCTTGCGAGGACTTTTCATTTACATGATTTTCTATAGGAAATTAAAGAAGTGATACACAGAAGAATGTTCCTCATTAGCCAAAATTTCAGGTTTTCCTGTCATTGTAAGTACATTTGGTCCTCACAAGTGTAGCAAGACAAGGACAAAACAAACACACACACACACACACAGCTTCCAAACCAAGCTTTCACCATTGCCGTGGGCTAAAAGGCTGAGCAATGAAATTGGGTGAAGTGACAGTTTGGAGCACAACCCCTGCTCTCATCCAAAAAGCAATCTCCCTGATGGAGAGCATCAATATTCCTTAAGTCATCTAACTTGACATCGAGCCAGAGTGCAGGAAATGTAATCAAGGAGATGGGCAGGGAAAGGAGCAGTGAGCAGTTAAACCAGATGCAAAGAAGACAGTCATTTAAAAGTGGGGGTGAAGAGGAGCACAGGAATACTGCAGCTTCCATTACTATAAGAAACTGTGGTGGCATTATACAGTGAAGAAGTCGTGACGCTATACAATATTAATAACAACCTGCTCTTTTGCACCATTCATTGAATGCTCTATAGCATTCAAATAAATGTCCATAGACCCTTACAAACCTTAATTACCTTCTTTATATTCAGTCAACATAGATATCATTTACAACGCAGTCCCCACAATCATACACAGAATAACTTACAGGTCTGGCCTGGTTCTGCCCCAACCAACCCCAATCGGTTCCAGCAAGAGCCCTTGCCAACTTGACAGATCTCCAGTATGGAAAGAGTGTACACGCAGTGCCAGCATAGGCAGAGCAGAGGGTATATTTATCAACCTATTCACACTCTGAATGACTTGAGCCACAGGTGCAGGAACCAAAGAAGCTGCAGATGGAGAGATTATCTACGTTAAACATAATGTGGGGGAATGAAATACTGAGGACTGATCCCTTCAACTGTCATTCACCATTTGGGTCCATCGGCACACTTAATACATTTTGATTGCTGACTTAATGACGTGTGAGCTGACATTACCGAGTATGTCACTCGAAATGCCACAGCTATGTAGGATGAACTACTATGAATTCACACTCGGTGCACGGAGTATGCTAGTGCCAACAAATCAAGATAGCCTTCTACATAAAAACACAAGACTGGAAAAAAAAATGAGTGAACAAGCGGTTGCAAAAGACAAAACACAAACACCACCAGCCTCGCAGTCAACGGCGTTAGGTTTCATTGTCAGACGCGGATCATCCCCACTCGTACAGCGGCATTTTGGTAGACGATGCTGAACAGACGGCAGTCTGAAAACCGTCGGAAAGAGTGTGGCATGAAAGACACTTATTTCAACATCTGCAGACTAATTATAATGCAGAATATAAAGATTTTGACGAACTTTGGGAGTCAGCTATGAATGACGGGCTTAAACCAGTCAAGTTACAAAAACACACTCCAAGAACATTCTGCACAAAAGGCACCTTACAACAAGATGACGAGACATCATAAAAGCTCTCACCAATTCCATCACGAAAGACACAGTGCCAATTCAGGCGGCTGAGAGAGATGGGTTCGAACATTTTGCACGCTGTAGACTCAAGATATACACAGCCAAACAACTGTTATTGTTAAAGATCAAATCCCAGAGAATGGGATACTGGGATGATATTTTGTCAGTATTCCACAGGCCTAAAAGGAACTACATAAAAAATTGAAAACCAATGTCAATGAGTACACAACCCTGATTTTAGCACAATCTACAACAAGTTGTAGAAGCATGAGCCTGAAAATCTAGTAAAGAAGATAATTGCTACTGTAATTAATTAAATCTGGTATCAATCAGTTTGGTAAGCATCAATATTCTAATAATAATAATTTATAATTATTAATTCTTCAGCAATCACGATTTATGTAATATACACTCTCCATTAGTGTTGATTGACAGAAGCTTTAAAGGTCAGAATAATGGAGAGAACACCTGACAAACTCAAACCTGACAGCCTGCATCGTTGCTAAGGCAGAATTAGAGGAGAAAGAAAGATAGGATCAGGCTGATGCTCTGGCAAACAGCTCATGGCTCATGTCCTATTTCATTAGAGCGGGTCTAATGAGCCAATTACAGAAGACTCGAGGGATGACCTGCTTCCTTCCTGGACAGAAGGTGACGGGAGAGAGGGGTAATAAAGACTAAAGCTTGCCACACAGAAGCAGTCAGGTGATACTGGCTATTAGGGGAATCGATATAGAATTGAGATTCAAATGTTCAATCGAGGTAAAAATCATATGCTATGCATAAAATTCCCTCTAACTTATTACTTAACGCCACGTTTGCTTTCAGAACCTCCTTAATTCTTCATGGATTCAACAAGGTGCTGGAAACATTCCTCAGAAATTTTGGTGCAATCTGACAGGATAGCATCACACGCTTGTTAGAGATTTGTCGGCTGCAAATCTCCAGTTCCACTACATCTCAGAAGATGCTCTATTGGATTGCGATCTGCTGACTGCGAAGGCCATTTGAGTACAGTCGGCTCATTCTCACATTTAGGAAACCAGTTGGCGACGATCTGAGCGTTTGACATGGGACCTTACCCTGCTGACTGTAGCCATACTGTGTTTCATAAAAGGATTGGACATGATTGTTAGACTATAACAACCTCTTGGCTGTGTTAAATTCTGGTTCCTTCCCTTTAGTTATGCTGCTGGAGTTCTCATGCTGCACAAGGCATCAGTATTGGATAATAGCCTCTGTGTTCCAAACATAGCAATAACTACATTTTCTCTTTTCCCTCAGAGCTGATGTTCTGTGCTGGTTCCGGCACCGCGCGCCTGGATGATCT
>JAUZST010003688.1:0-42816 GCA_034779995.1 Parotocinclus haroldoi | reverse complement strand
AGTTTGAGATATATATATATATATATATATATATATATAAATATTTTTTTGTTACAAAATGTGTTCTTATTTATGCATAAAGCCTTTATAGCTGCTGAAATGTTAGAATTGTGTTGTCCTTTTTATGCACTAGAGGGCATTGCAATTCTTTCTTAATGTGATAGAATAAGCGTGTTTTTGTTTTTTTTTTCTTCAGTGCTTGTCGCGTTCAGGTTTGCAGGGGGGTATGCAGGGCATATCCCAGTACTCACTGAGCACAAGTGAAAGTAGTGCCAAGTCTTAGAGTCCAGGTATGCAGGCCAGATGGAAAAGAAAAAGCACTCCAAGTGGTATTGTAAAAGATCTGTCAGAGAAACCAAAGCCGGACAGAGACCCAATGCAGAGGCCAGACAGTGAAAGTCCTTGGCTTTCCAGTTTATCTTTAAGTTTTATGTAGTTTTGTTTTATAACTTCCAAACCGCAACCTGTAAACATGAACTGTAGACTTTACATTCTCAGGTTTGTGTACAAGTAGCTGAAGTGGTGGCTTTTGGGAGCTGCTAGGTCTGTTGTCCAATAGGATTGGGGATACATTTTGGGGTCAATAATATAAATGTCCATATTACTCTCATACCGCTGTGTATTTGGGCGAATAACTTGGAAAAAAGTCACAGCAAGGCCATTCGTATGAGGCTTGTATGAGCACTGGAGTTTTGTATGGATTACAATGTGTGAAACAGATTCAAGAATAGTAGCAAAAGACATGTACCTGTGTGTCTGAGTGCAGGTGCTTGAAAATGCACTTCAACTGGGGGACTCTGCAGAAAAAGGTTGAGGACCACTGTACTAAATCTTCAACCGCTCCTTTTTCCTAATAACATGGCTAAATACCAGAGAAACATAGCTATAATACAGAAGAGTATTGTAGTTATCATTTAATGTTTTATATAACCTTTGTGGCATGGTGCATAGGGTAAACAGCTGCCATAAAGGCATGAACAGTCCAAATGTCTGTCCACAGGGATCAGAGTACTCGGGGTGTGCCCCATACATTTTTTTCCATTCCCTCAGCACTATATATACTATGCATAAGAAAACCCCACTAGACACAACTGACACTAGTTTTTGAAATACTGACACGGTTCAGTATCGCACCGATGACTATGCCTTATTTGAAGTTGTTCAGATCTCAGTTTTCCCATTCTAATGTGCATTCCCACCAGAAACGATCCACATAAGTTGCTCCGTTGAGTTTGTGTTGCTCTCTGAAGTCACATGTCTAACATTCACAGAGTGAAGTTCTAAGCGGGAAATGGCAGGTTTCTCTAACAGTGACCACTTGGTGACTGTTCCTATTTTTATCAGTTTATCATATTTTTCATAAACTATATTTGGTTAATTGTGTTCATTTTTTCTACTTTTAGGCCATTTATATACATAAATATAAAACTCTACAGAGGAAACTTTCAAGCACCAATTTATGCTCTTGCTGTGATTTCGAAATCCAGAAATCCAGTTATCCCTATCATTTTTAAAAAGAGAAATCTGATTTGCTCATTTCATTTATTGGTGCACAGTTTGACATTACACAACATGAAAAAGCAACCAAATATGCTTAACAAAATGTTAAAAAAACAAAAAACAAAAACTGATTGTTAAAGGAGTACCTAAAAAGGGAATAGAAAATTGGCAGTTGAGACTAACTCGATTTTCAGAGGCATAGGTGTGAAATGACCTCCAAGTCTGACTCGCTAGAACTGTGAATCAAATGATACAAAGACTATGAAGCAGTATGAATAATGATGAGCCTGTAGCTGTGAAAACGCACCATACATTGTCGGTGTCTTTGTGAACCCAGTGTTTAACATTGACTTATCAATTTCAAGCTGATTACAGGAGCAAGAACTGGAGGGCTGAAAACATTAAGGTGATTGCCGAAGGAGAGATATGTATCTTATACCTCATGAACTGCTGAACTTCAAACAGTCTCTGGGTGCAATAGAAATATAGTGTAATCTAGCTATCAGGAAGACCTATGTGCACATTATTTGCTTTATGGAGCTTTAGTACTGCTGCTTGCGTCTGTAATGGCGCTTCCATCTGTTTAATGTCAAATTTGATGGAAACCACATTGCTGTATTAGCTTCAGTAGTGATATTAGGGATGTGGCTTATGCACTGCAGAGCTGAACTACTGTTTTTGTGCAAGAAGAAGGTTGTAACAGCTAATAATTCTAATTAAATAAGCCTATATGTTTAAGCAGTGTAGGTGTATATAGGGCTTTGTGTACAAAAATCGAATTTGATTGGATAGTCCAGTTTTAGACTTCATTGTAACATTTATTTTCCAGTAAAATCCTTGAAAATTGATTAAATTGTGTTTTGACTTTTGTTAAAATAAAGCTTCCCTTTGTCATAGTCAAGGTATTCAGGGATGCCGTTAAGGGTTGGTGTTATATGAGGGATACAAATTTGTTATTATGCCTTAATTACCTTTCTTTACAGTAAAATGCTAAACATCTGATAAAATACTCTTTAAAATGCTAAAATTGACAAATATTTTTCTATTTTAACTTCAAGCTTCCATGAGTATATCTATGTAGCCTAAAGTGCACACGCTAATGTTAATAATGTTCTTGTCAATGAATATTCAGAAACCTTGGTGTGGAGTTTGTCCTACTTTGATGCAACAGCCTTTCCCTTTCTGATTTTTTTCCAACTAGATTTTAGAACATGACTGTGTTAAATACCTTGGCCCATGGGTGTCAAAGTCAGGTTTAAACGTTTTATGTCTGAAATGACTGCTTTATAGCAGCTTATCCCATCTGAGTAACATAATGGTGGTAGCATCTTGAAGCGCTGTCTCACAGTTCTTGCACCACAGGAACTGGACTGGGTAGGAATGTATGTAGTGATTGGTCCAGACATAAGTGTATGGCAATTGGTCCAACCAACAGCAAACCAGTAACCATATAACAACAGATCTTTGTGCTTAAGATGGAAAAAAAACAAAGACAAATGGGCTGACAGTGATGTCCAGGCTGATATGCGACAGGATTTTGGGCTGTTTCACAAACCACCTGCGTTGTTCATCCTGGTGGTACAAACCAAACAAAAGGCTCTGGAATGTATGTACTCTGCTCAAAAGGCTCATTTTGAAGTATTCCCTAATTTTTGTAAGCAGTACAGTTCTTAGGGGAGCTCAGCTGGGATTAGTTCATTACAAATTAGTACCTCGACCTGTTTGGTGTGAATGCACGTATGACTATGCTGCATCTGGGCCAGTACGATTGAACAATTGATTCTGAATCTTCAGCACATCTATCTGCAAACTGAATCAAAGAGAGATAGTGGGTCCCACAGCAAGACAGTGGCCCTGATCTCAATCCAAAATAAATAAACAGCCCAAAGGGAGCACTTCATGTGAGGAAGCTCAGCGACATTTAAGAGCTGAAGCTGTTACGCACAAGTTCCCCCTCAATGTTGGCAAACCATTTCATTATTTGCTTTGGTTTAGGGAGCAGAGCAGAAAGGCGGCCATAGTGAGAATTTTCTGCCACTGTTTGTATATGGATATTCCATG
This sequence comes from Parotocinclus haroldoi, assembly GCA_034779995.1. Classification (NCBI taxonomy): domain Eukaryota; kingdom Metazoa; phylum Chordata; class Actinopteri; order Siluriformes; family Loricariidae; genus Parotocinclus; species Parotocinclus haroldoi. The sequence goes on along the minus strand of JAUZST010003688.1, from coordinate 39,255 downwards.
CCTGTAGGCTTTATATCATGAACCTATTGGCAGGGACTGTGGACTAACAAGCAGATATCATTCTTTGTAGGGGGCTTTACGTACTTTTGGCCATATGGTGTTAAAATGTCCCAAAATTTAAAGTGTGGCCTTGAATGTTTGGGTTTGACATGAAACTCTTGCAGTCATTAAGCCTATGACACATGCTTCCTATCTCTGCTGTCACACTTGGGTTCAATCATAGATGCAATCAGTAGCAATCAGTCATGAGGCATGTTTCAACACTGAGAGTCATCCAAATTTAGATTTGAAGATTTCTGTCACAAAGACCATGACATGGCTGTTATCGGATTCCCTGCTGTTAGCCGATTGTGATAGAATTGCTCTAAGTGGGTAAAAACTTGTGACTGGCAGGTCTCAGACTTGCACAGCCAAATGAAGGTGATTTAGGTTCAGAATTAGAATACGCCATCCATCCACCCCCAAAAAAGCTTCTGTGTCCGTCCTACATAGGCTAACCTTTATTCCACCTGAAAGTTTTCTCATTTCTGTTCCCATGCCACCTCCTGGCGTTCACTCCTATTGGGGTCAGGCAATATGAGGCCGTGGCAATTTTTAGCCAGTGCAATAATCTCAGACCCATCGGAATAGAGGAGGATATAAGAGCGATTATAAAGTCGTCTTCACAGGGGACCTCTGTCGGATGCCCTTTTGATAATGTTATAAATGTAATAAATGTCACACAAAAGCCTTTGATGGATGTCATCCTTTGGGGCAAGGCTGACAGCAGGACCGCTTTCACCTCAGAACTTCTCTGGGAGAAATCAGGAGGACAGAAATTAAAATGGTTTGAATGGCCGAGCGTTGGGGTCTAATGCAGCTTCTGAAATGCCCCGAGCAGTCGAGCCAATCTGTTTTGCTCTTTTCACAGGGTCTGTAAAAAAAAAGCACCCTCTGCTGAGAGTCAACGCTGACAGATTTCACAGCCAAATCCCTGAAAATGAGAGATGCTTTTGATGGTGGACGCTTCTGCAATCTCTTCAAATGTGACCAGGAATTTTCCTTTATCTCATAGCAGCCTGCCAGTTACAGTGAAATGTGTTCCTCAAAGGCTTCTGCAGGCAACAAAAGAAAACTGTGGTAAATGGAAGTTGGTGGGGGGAAAAAAAAGCAGCGCCTATACAGAGAAATTGTTGGAAAGCTCTTAGAAAGTCTTAGTTGACATTTTATGCTGTGGGTTATCAGACCTCCCAAAGTGTCAGACATGTATGGTGGTCTGTGTTAAAACATAGGGATAGTCTGTAGATTAAGGGGATGATGAATGTTAATAGACGTCTATTTTAATGTAATGACGATAATGTAAACCGCCAATCATAATAAGCCAAATGGAAGTATACTTGCTCACAAAGAAAAAAATAACTTGCCCAGATGGAAATGTCAGTTTGCTGCAAACTGGCTGCCTCTCGGGTCCCGGGTTCAATCCCAGGGTGGGGCGGCCTGAGTCCTTTCTGTGTGGAGTCAGCAGGTCCTCCCCGTGTCTGTGTGGGCTTACTCCGGGTACTCCGGTTTCTTCCCACAGTCCAAAGACGTGTGTTTTAGGTTAATTGGTGTCTCTAAAGTAGCCCTTAGTGTGTGATTGGGTGCAACCCTAGACAGAGTGCCAAACCATCTGGGTGGGCACCGGCTGGCTCATGACCTCGTATGGATGGATGGTATACCGGAAGTGCTATTTTATTGTTGGTTACCACATAAAAGTTAGAATTAGTTAAATAATTATATCAGACAATTTGGGACAGTATGGGGAAATGCCTGCAGCACATGCCAAAATAATCTGGCATGAGAATTTAGAATTTACATCGCAGTAGAGCCTGGTTTCTGGCTGTTGAAATGACAACACAAGAAAGGTTACAGTATGTAAAGAATGTATTTAACAAACTGAAGAACATGGGAATATTAATTAACAGAATTATAGCATTTTGCTGTGTTTTTCCCCCTCCAATCTGTTTTATGTGTTTTCAATGTGTTGATCACACAGTCATCATTTCTCTACAGTACCACTGCGTTTTTGTGACCGAAGCATTTGATAATCTACATTTTCTCTGAGCAGGGCTGCTGCTGGTTCTCTCCTCCTACCCAACATTATAAGCAGAATAGCATGCCACCATCATGCAACTTAAGCATTACGTTTGTTCCATTTCTTTAAACTCTCCTTGTCATTGACATTCAGAGAGAAAGAAATTATTTCTGGGATCAGTGCATTCTCCTTAGCTTGCATTACTAAGCTTGAGCTTGATGTGCTACATTAGACAATATGGGATTGCAGCACTCCCCAAGGGATGCTGTCTGGGCAGAAAATGAATAGAAAAAAAAAATCTTGTCCCCCTTGTCCTCTCCTTTCCTCTTTATTTCTTCCTGATTTTTTTTTTCTTCGTGGTCTCTTTTTTTTAGAGCTCTGTGCCATGGTCCTAAGAGCAGGTCTGTCAGTGGCATTTTCTTTTTGTCTGTCTCACAAATTCATATCAAAACCTTCCCACAGGAGGTTCAGCCTGTGATCCCAGTCTGCTTGCTTTATCTGACTCTGTCTGAACCCGAGCGCTGATGCCTGGGATTTCTTACATCATAACCACACAGTATTATGAAATTCCCAAACCCCTTGGATTCATGGTGGAACGCCAGTTGTGGTGTCTGCTATTGTACAGATGTCTATCATCATCATATAAGGGTAAATAAGACATTTTGACGGCACATGTTACATTGTGAAATAAACAAAAAACCTGCCAACCCTGGTCTGCCCCGTTTAGTGCTGGTGCCTGTTTAAAGTTCTGTACTCTTCAGTAAATATTTAAATTTAATTTAACAAAAGTTATAAAAGTATATGGCAAGGTTTGCTAAAAGACTTATTTATACTTACGAGGGAGGGGGGGGTGTTATTTAATTCATTATCTTCCCCTGTATTTTATTGATTATCTGGGTAGTACTTGTTTGGTGTACGTTTATAAGTTAGATTATATGTATGGGTATAATCAGTTTCTAAATGTTGCCTCCCCCCACTCACATTAGAATGGTTTGGCCTTTAGGGGAAGGCTATAAAAGGCTTCAGTCTTCCATGGCAAGGGAAAGTTAGTGTTTAAGTGATATGGTAGATCACTATATACAGTAATGTTGCAGATATGGGATAAGGGTAACAGTTTGGGCTGTTATCCCTCTAGCAGATATATATTTTGTATATAACTAATTTTTTTTTGTCTTGCATTTTTTTGTTTTCTTCACTAATATACACTAACAATAAACGTGTTAGTCCGTCTACCGTACGCCTTGTGCTAAAATAGACATTTTGTGGGGAACGGTACCACACTCCTCAGGCGGTCCCTACCCGCGCTACATATCGCAGTGCTTGAGCACATACATTTGGGTTTCTAGAGACCACATGGTCACTTTTTGGACAATGCCAAGTTTGGAAAACCTGGAACTCAACTAGTGGGTGAGATTTTGTGCTACAGTGTGCGTCACAAAGACGCAATATACCGGCCCCGAACCGAGCAACTCCAGCAAAGGTATGAGAACTACAGTTACACCTTTTTGTTCTGGAAAACATTGTGTTGGCTAGATGAAATATTTTGTGATTTGGTAGATAACGGTAATTACGCAGTCATCTGAAAAGTATATATTTTGTCTTAAGTATTTATCATCTGCCTCACGTCACTGTCAATGTCTCTGTCGTGTTTCTTATGTTAAATTAGCACAACAAGTGGAACAACCGCTGTTAGGCCCAATCCTGCATGTGGCTTCCAACGTGAAGGTCAGGAAAAAAAGAAAACACGCCTTCCACTGGTGTTGCACACGTACATTCCAGGGCACTTTCAGTGCTGGTCCCAAGCCTGGATAAGGGGGTGGTTGCATCAGGCAGGGCATCTGGTGTAAAACCCGTGCCAAATTGAAAATGCAGTTCAGGATGGTCTAATGTTCTGACTCAACCCCTGACAGGAGCAAGAGAAAGAGGAACAGCAATAATTTTATATCTGTCATGTGAGAGAGTTACTTAACAGATTTATGTAATACTGGTGCAGATTATAAATAAAATAATTGAATAACCATCACCACCAGAACAATGTCTACTCACCATCCTTTCAAAATGAAAATTAAATAACTAATGTCCAGTATTAACAGCTAATTCAGATAAATGTTTGACAAGCATGGTTATTTGCTTAATATTTATTTATGCTTCTATATGTCTTCTAAATTCACCATTTGCATTAATTTAACTGTTTATGGTTGGTGTTTAATTTTGTCCACAGCAACTTATGATATTGGTTTATTTAAATCAGTATTTTATATGTTTTGTATTTTCATTAAATCATTTAATTTGTATTTTGCGTCTGTTTATTTTAATTATTACTCGAGTAATAAATCTGGTAATTGAGTTTAATTCTTACATTAAACTCCTATGTATGTCATCTAGGCTGCCTATGGAGATTGGGCCCCTTGTTTGTGTCTGGGTCCTGCTGAGGTTTCGTCCTTATAATATTTAAGGAGTTTGTCCTTGCCATTTTCTTGCTCAATTAGGACATTTGGCCTAGATATTTGTAAAGCTGATTTGAATCAATGCTCCAATGTTAAAAAAAGAACTATAGATATTAATTTTACTTTAGTCTTTCTTAGTAGACACATCCCCATGTTAGCATAAATAAGTTATCGCCCAAAAACATAACTAACTAAAACCCTGTTAGGAGTTGGTGCTGGTAGAAGCCAAAGTCTGTAGATGCAATGGCAGCCTTTGCTGATCTGTTGCCTACTGTTTATTTTGAGAGGTGTGTCCTGTCAGGCTATATGATTGAGACTTGAAGGGCACGAGGTACATAGTAAAGACTGGTTAGTGTTATCAGAAACTACATTTTTAGCTTTTTTTTGGCAGTCAAACTATGATGCGTGGAGATACTGGGAGCCTGTGAAGAGAGTGTAGCAGTGGATTGACGTGGGAGAACTTAAAAGATTAAAAACCGCATGTACTTCTGCATTTTGAATTCATTTCAGGGATCTGCCAGAGATCTCGCCAAGCACTTGGGTGGCCTTCATGAAAAGAACTCGCTGGACTCTACTGATATTGTAACGGGACCAAATGCATGATTGGGTCAGGAAACTGCATATTTTGAAAGCTTCCCTGGCATTAACTTTAGCCCCTTTTTCAGAGCAATGTAGTGATGTTTGGTAATAGCTACATTAGCTAAGCTATCTCTTATTTCTCTTGGATCGCTGCAATAGAGTAATAGAGTAGTACAAGTAGTAATTAGTTATAAATTTAATTTAGTAACATTTGTGTTGTCAAAAGTGACAAATCAATTACTAAAGCAGGATGACTGCTCTTAAACGTGTTAATAATTTCTTGTCATTTAGAAATGGAAGTACTCGAGGAGATTGTTTCTTGGTGGTAACAGCAGTTACTATGTTACGGAGTTCTGTACTGAACTTGCAAAATTCTCCACACATCCTCCATCGAGCACAGGTTAGGACTGTAGACGGCGTAGTCCAGTACCCTTACCCTCCACAGCCATATCTTTGTAATGTTTGTAACATTTGATTTAGCATTTTCTTGAAAGATACATGGATGTCCCATGAGATCCAGGTGTAGCCTCTTAGATTTCACATATTGCTTGAATATCTCTGTTTACTTTTCGGCATCAATGCTGCCATCACTGTAAATACCAATATTATTGCCATGGGCATTAATACAGACCCATGTGGATTTTGGACTTGTTGCTGACAATAGTGTATTCATAGTATTCATAGTGGATAACTCTGCATTTGGTTTTTTATATAAGGAATACCTAGGTAAAATGTAATGTAACTGTAATATTTGACAGTAGAACCATGAAGTGGCCAAGTCAAAATCCTAGACTTTACCAATAGTCAAACAGAACCAGTACTGTGTGTCTGTGTGTCTGTGTGTCTGTGTGTCTGTGTGTCTGTGTGTCTGTGTGTCTGTGTGTGTGTGTGTGTGTGTGTGTGTGTGTGTATATATAGTTATATCATCCCCTGCTTATAGCTAATTATCCTTAATTACCCACAATCAGTTACCTACTCTCTTGACTCTGTATGGGCTACTGGATTCCCCTCAAAAAGCAAGAATAAAATTCTCTTCTTCACAATAAAGTCTTATTTCTTGAAACGTTTCCAGTATCTATTTGTAGTCACACTGCATTATCCTGGAAAAAAATACCTAAATACACAATGGTTCAAGATCAAGGACATTATCACTTCTGAAGAAATGAAAAATATTCCTTTTTATATACAAAACCGTAGATACTGTAGAAATCCTCTGGTTGCATTATTGTACCCCAAATTAATTCTTAATAACAGTTCTTAATATAACAACAATTGAATGTGGAATCATTGATTCATTTAGTCCATTACGTAGGACATGGTAGCTTAGCAGTTATGGTACTGGATTATAGACCAACACATCCAGAGTTCAAATCCCACTTCAGCCAAGCTGCTGGTCCTTACTTGGTCCTTAACCCACAAATACTCAGATTGTAACACTGTGTCAGAAGAAATGTCAGAAATGTACATTTAATATTTGATCTCTTTACCTAACTCTTGATTAACCCACAGAGGTGTGCACTCATGGTGCTTGAAGCAGTCCCTCATAAGCCTCAGGATGTTCAAAGGCAAGCCTTTTTATTGCTTTAGTGCCTTATTGTGTACGTAGTAGTGCACATATTGACCACACAGCATGATGCATGATTGATTGTCTCTTTACTTGTTTGTCTACACATGTCTTACACATACATGAATAATTTAAACTACTTCAGTTCGGTCTGTTTAATGGCTCTGTCAATAAGGCGTTAATCCTTTATTAACTATCTGTGTGTACTCGGGATATTATTCAGTAGAAGTGTATATATTTAGTGAAACTGTGTTCTGTGGGTATTATAAACTGTAAAAGTTATTATTGATCTCTTAGTACCATGTTATTTTTTTTTACAAGATTTAAGATGCCAGTTTCTACCCTGATAATAAATTCCTTTAATGGGGACAGGCTTTAGGTGGGGAGCGCATGCAGACTGAGTGGTCACATGTTAAACATGGATGTGATTCCTGGTTCATCCTGGACCAATAATCGATATAATATCACACATTGTGATGGCAGCACTGCAAAAAGAATGCACCAGGCATCCAGGGGGCAAGAAAATATGTACTGTATACAAAATTATACAATTTATCAGATTTTTTTTTTAAATATCATAAAATATAATTGCACAAGTACCATGTGAATATGAAGTAATTGTTTTTGGAAAAAATGATGCTCACAAAAATGAGGGGATATTTCAAAACTAAAATGCCTCATAGTGGAATACTCCCAAATTTTAGTGAGCAGTGTATAATTCTTACTACTAAAAGTTCAACGTAAATATAAAATATGATATACATAAAATGATACTACTGTACTTGCTCGCAATAATGTAAAGTACAAATTGTAGTAAAAGTACAATTACCATTCAGGCTTTTTTTTCCCCCCCAATTCATATGGTGTTGTGACTTGAATGTGTAAAAAGTAGTTTTGCCTTGTGCCCTGTGCCACCTGCTAGACACGTCTTTCGCGTGAACTTGTTCAGGAATAACTAGATAAGAAAGTGAATGAAGGTCATATTCATATTTCAGCAATGTCATAAATTATGTAAGTAAATGTTCAATTTAAACACACTTATAACTCAATACAAGTATTAATTTGTATTCTTACCATTTATATTGATTGCTGGCAAAGAGTGACTGTGTCTTAATAAGAACGAATAAGATTTTAAGCTATGGTGAAGCTAGAAAAAAGCATTTTATTTATAGTTTAAACCCTGTTTCTAGTAACTTCCTTCACTAAAAAGTAATGTTTTTGAGTTTAAAAATCTGTACAAGAAAATGTGCACCGTTTTCCATTGGAATAAGTAATTTGTTTTATCTAACAGACAATCGATCATGAGAGGATCAAATTGTGAACTTATTGTGAGCAGAGTGCATCGTTACACCAGAAGACCCTTATTTTTTAGTTTTAAACTATAAAATGTGTGTTATTAAAAAGAATTATAATAATTTCATTCTGAAAACTATCTAAGCTAAGCTAAACCCACATGGAATTCCTTTTTTTTACCTAGGGCTTTTGGATTGGAGTTTGTGTAGCTGAATGTCGGATAGTTTGGCTGTATATAATGCTTCTTGGTTTGTATTGGATGGATGAGAGCCTGTGTTGCTATGCTTGCTCTTTGCTCCATTGTTTTTGGCTAGAGATCAGGGAATGCCTCATGTCCACTACCCTGAGGTATTTGTTCGGTTTGCTAAGTCAATATTATGGGTGTGTGTGTCCTGAATCTCCATCTGTCTTATCCTCTTGGCTCTCTTCCTTTACAGACAACGTCTTTGTTTTCTTTCCATTTTGTATTCTTATGTTTTACATTTTTCTTTTACCCGTTTTGTGCTTCCAGGGAAACAATTATAAAAAAAAGGGGAGGTAAGCGGAATGCAAAAGCCATAATTGAGTCATGCGGTCATGCTGATTACATCCTAATATGTCTAGTGCTGGTTCTGAAGAGGAGCTTTTCAGAAATGTGTTGCTCCATATAACAAAGTGAAGTGCATCATTAAACATGAATTATGAACCATTAGTGTGCTATCATAGCCCTGGCTGTAAATACATACATAAATACATACATACATTAGACTTCAGTTTATTGAACGGCTTAAATGAAACCTGGTTGATAAAGTAGCCCTACTCATTTGTCGTTCTGTGATGGTTAAATGAATTGTCTGTCTTGTGCTACAGAATCACACTCAAAATGTAAGAAATGTCTGCAGACTCTGTTAAAAATGGAAAATACTTGAACATTGAAGGAGTCCAACAGTGTCTGGGAATACCTGAGTGTTACGGTGTGATTGATGTCCTGATTGACCTTAATGTCCATTACCCACATGAGTATCTTTGCAGTTCCTATGATATTGTACTGTCTCATTTGTCAGAATCAGTCAATATAGTTATTAAAAAATACAATCCTTTTGGTGTAACAACAGGATGAGCCTATATAGTTATAAAGAAAAAAATCCATTTGGTGTAACAATAGACTCTGCCCAGTTGCAAGTTCAGAATTTCCTCCACCTCAGCATCACTCTGCTGGTCTTCATCAACAGAAACCAGTCCCACCATGCCCGGGGCACACCAGAGTGCATTAGCTCCCTCCATCATTTAGTTATTATTAGATGATGTGCCTCCAATAACTGGGGACTTATCTTAAATCTATTTCGCAATTTAATTAAAATTGTAATATTAATTTGAATTGTATTATTAATTTAAATTGTATTATTTACTTAATTTGACCTATTACTACAACTTAATTATTTCAATTAACATCTAGGCTGCCCAAGGAGGATGGATCCCTTTTTGAGTCTTTGTCCTCCCAAGGTTTCTACCTTCTATTTTTAGGGAGTTTTTTCTTTCCACTGTCACCCTAGGCTTGCTCAATTTGGGATTGGCCTTTTAAGGTAATAGAGCTGCACCACAGTAAAAAGACTTGACTTATAATTTAGGGAGTGTATTACGGTAAATGGGGGGAGACAAACTACTAGGGGTACTACTTACAATTGGACATGCACATATACTTACGAACTCCACTTGCATTTTGTTACAAATACATAACAAAAAAATCATACAGAATAATAAGACACAGTCTGTAAACACATCAACCGATTGGGAACAGCTTAGGCCTAGTCTAGTGATCTAACAAACTCCACTCGTTAAATGGGACGTACCTGTAAAAGTAGGTGGACTTCTCAGGAGGTTGTGGGTGTGGTGAATGATGGACTCCAGTACTTCACTAATCAAGCACACTTATTTCCAATGAAAAATATTTTGTCTCCAAACTTTTTCATATAAAGAAAAATGACAACAGTCTGAGTCTTGTCATTTCTTGTCAATTGTCACTTTTTTTAATTAGGCACATGGTGCGATAAGTATGCTCAACAAAGCTGGGAATATACAGTGAATAGGGAGCCATTACGTAATATGAATTTCTCATAGCATACATAGCAGGCAAAGTTCTATTGAAATAATGTAATTGTGATTTTCTTTGTGAGGTTGGACAAGAGGGGTTTGTAATAAAACTATTCTTAACTTAAAATACCTTAAGAAGTGGTTTCTGAAGCTGTGTTTTCTGGTTACATTAGTACATTAGAAAGAATCCACTATTGCTATGAGCGCTAAATTGGATGTGTTATCGGTGTTCTATATTATTATATTATCGTTGAATTTAACTACAGTGTACAGTAATATGTCCTTCCAGTTTCCTTCCCATATGTGAATGAGTGATTGTGGTGTTGTGCTCTGCTGTGGATTGGCACATTTGGTTTTGTTTTGTGCTCACAAACATGGTAGTTTAAGTTTGAAGATGCTGAATCATGCCGTATTCTTTTAATAAGAAATTACAATGGGAAGAGGGACTCTTGCGAATTTACTTATCCTGGCCAGGGTCATATGGGGTCCAGGATATATTTCCGAATGCTTTTTGCTTCTTTGTTTGCTTATTTGGGTCATGTAATGTCGTTATCGACATCATTGAGCATTTGAGCAACACACAAGATTACATTAAGACTAGTGAGTTAACCTAATGCATGCCTTTTGTTTAGGAATTGAAAATGGAGTACCCGGAGTAAACCAATGCAGACATGGGGAGATCATGCAGACTCCACACAGAAAGGATTGCTCCTTCCTGGGATCGAGCCCAGGACCTTCTTGGTACAAGGCAATGGTAAAACCCACCAAGGCACCGTGACGTCCCATTCCAGAATAGAAGCACACCATGGTCTGAGATTGCAAACACCTGACCATGTTGCACAACAGCCCCAGGGTATGCTTCATTCACGTCCATCTGCCATTTTGGATTTGAAAACCTTTAACGTAAGGCTATTAATCAAAAGAACTCCATGTTGGCTGTGTGTTTCTGGTTTCTTTCAACCCCTTCGACTTGAAATAAATTACGCCTCAGACCAAATTTACAACTTTATTGATTGCTGCTTTGTGTGGAGACAAAAAGCCCAGACTTCAATCCCGGAAAGAAAGAACACAGAGAAGACCTTGTAGATTAATGGGCCGCCAATGGTAAGTGGTTCTCATGAAATGAGAGTTGTTAAATGTGCATGTTTGCAAAGCATTCATATGAGTGATAATGGGTTTATCTAAGTGTTCCTTCAGAACACACTGAGCAAACACTGAAATGAGAAATAAATTACAATAGTGGCTACAGTAGTGCTTGAAAGCTTGGAAATCTGTTGCAAACAATTAACACAATTGGTCATTTATTATTGAGGAAAATGATTCAATACCTCAGAACCCTAGATTTTGGTATCTCATGTGACTACCATAATTAATTGAACTGGACAACTGTGATTAATATTATTTGATCAGTCCTGCATATCAGCTTGGAAGGATTTTAGTTTCTACTCTGGAATGCAAGTCGGTTTCCTCTCAGTAATTGCTTGATTTAGGTCCTTCCACAACATTTGTAACAGAAGGTTAGGACATTTGACTTAAAACAACTAGATGTTAACTAGATAGCTGGTGATGGCTATTACTTTAAGTTTTCTATTTTACTCGACTGACTAAATGTCCACCGTTTGCCCTGCCCTAAGTTCAGTAACTGACCAGTCCTTGAAAGATACAGAAAAAAATAACTGTTGTACATTGTACAGGAAAATGGACAAGATTGTCAAAAGGTTTTATTGGACAAAGGAAGTCCCAACATTTGGGACCCATTGACTGTCCACAAATCTGCCTGACCCAACTCCCATTTTCCTTTCTTCAGCAATAACTGCAACTAATATTTCTGATAACTGTGGATTAGTCTTGCACGTCAGCTGGGAAGGATTTTATTTTTTACTCTGAAATGCTGGTGGGTTTCCTCACATTTATTGCTTGCTTCAGGTCCTTTCACAACGTTTGTAATGGTTGAAGGTCAGGGCTTTGGCTTTGTTATTCTAAAACATCGACTTCATCTTTAACCATTCTTTATAGTACGAGTAGTTTTAGGCTCGTTATCATTCTACACCAGCCACATTCTTTTTATATTCAGTTCATGGTCAGATGTTCTGACATTTTTGTTTAGAATTTGCTGGTTTCAATCCAGCCTGGCTCAGATGCAGCAAAACGGGCTCAAGCCATGATACTACCAATTTTATAATTCAAAGAAGTGATAAGGTTCTTGCTGCTGCAATGCAGTATTTTTCTTGGTCCATACATTAAAAATGTATTCTAAAATGTATACTTTCTCATTCATTAACAAAGCATGTTTCTTAGAGGGATCTGGCTTGTCCAAGTGATTCTTAGCAAACTGCAGTTGGGCAGCAGGGCTGTTTCTGGAGAGCATTGGCTTCCTCCTTGTTAGACCTTCAATGTACACCATTGTCGTTTAGTGAACAGACTCATGAAATTAAACTTGGACATTGTTAAACAAGTGTAGAAGTTACCCTGGTTTCCTTTGTGAGCCCTTACAGCGGTTCCTTTGTGACCACACAGACTTTTCTACATGTTCTTGAAGGGAAGGGTAATAATGACTTTGGATTTCCTCCATTTCTAAGCAATCTGACTGTCGATTGTTAAAGCCCAAACCCTTAAGAGGTGGTTTTGTAACATTTTCAGGTCTGATGAGCAACAACAAATTGTTGTGCAGATCAGACCTAAATAGCTCTTTAATTACAGCTAGTGCTCACACACCTGATGGTCAGGTTTCAACTTCAATTTACCTGCTAAATCCACAGTATCTCATACTTTTTCTACTCACATATATGAAACATTGGAATAGTTTCCTCAATAAATGAATAATCTTGTTTAGCTGGTTTCTTTATCTATCTATGTCCTGTGAAAGTTTTTTCAAAGGGGTTCACAAAAAGCCAAACACAACTGTGAGTGTAAATAAACAAAAGAGAGCAACACCCGTTCTTGGCTTTAGGTGAATGCTGGTGCATCCTCTGTTGTGAGGATGTTCTCTTTTATGATACACATACGAAGCACTTTACATATAAATGCACAAAGTTATGAAAAACAATATAAACGGGGAATTGGTTTGAGAGCTACTGTAGATGAAAGCCATGCGACAGCAACGGAAGTGGGGAAAAATGACTAGAGGAATTATTCAAGTATATTAAAGTAGAATCCTACTTCCTTCCTTCTGCCATTATTTTGATGCAGTGAGAAAATCAATAGGACTGTATAAGATGAACTCTAATTCTGTCTGGTGATATGGCTGAAAATACAAAGGGGAAAAAAACGACAGGCCAGGAGAGAATAGCATGGACACTGTGTATCCGGAGTGCCAGTGTGTTTGAATAAGGTGAACCGATGTGAGGAGGCCTGTGTGTGACTTATCACGCTGAATAAATGGAGGGTGATTTCACACAGCGCTGTAGAGCAGATGAAAGGGAATGGCAGAAAGCTTGTTACTGTGCACCATCAATAACATGGCCACCATATCTCAGGAGTAGTCCATTTGGCCACAATCTTTCATGAAAAACAGAAGGAACTGGACTTTTTAAAAATATAAATATTCAACCAAATACACAGAAACAACTCCTCAGTATAGTTTACATTACATTACATTGCATTTGGCAGACGCTTTTATCCAAAGCGACTTACAATAGTTAAGTACAAAATAATAAGTTAAAGGTATAGTGTCATATTCCTTTACAATTACTATGATTAATAATTTTTCATAGGAGTACAATAATGTTAACTAGATAGCTGGTGATAGCTTTTCGTTTTTAGTACTGAAATATGCTTGACTGACTAAACGTCCACCGGTTACCCTGCCTTATTGTTCAATTGCAACAAATGACCAGTCTCTAAAGGATTCAAAGAAAGGACATGTTTTGTTTTGTAAATTTTAGGAAAAAACGGACGTTAAAACTTGCCCAAAGATTTTATTGGACAAAGTCACCAAATTTGTGACACGTTAACTGTCCACCAGTCTTTCTGTCCTTACTCCCATTTTTAGGTAGCTGTGCCCTGGCAATAGCCTGGAAGTTGCATTATCCTGCCTGGTGTGTTTCTGATATTGTGTTTATTGACATTAGTTCTTGTCCTCTGCTTTACCTGATTAGAGTTGGTGTGTATTCCTGCGTTAGAAGACGTCCCACCTCGCAAAAAAATCACTTTAGGGAGGTAGAATGGAGAAGGTAGACCCTGACCCTTGGTCCTCTCCTAACAGTAGCAATGGTAATGAACAGGGAAGAATGTTAAAGTACTGCACATGGACAACAACAGCTTTTTGTTTTTTCCAGTAAGTTGTAATGTTGGAAACAAAGTTTTCATCCTTTCATACATGGCAACACTGAATATTTTCTTAGCGTCTCTTTTTTTGTCACGCAGTTCTCACAGTTTAAGAGTTGCAAGTTGAAATGCAAGAAACAGAATTTCTCTAAATTTTCCCCACTATTCTTGAATATTGCCCTTGTGGGAGCACGTCGGTTGATGCTGATTATTTAAAAGTTTTCTTTCTTAACACTCTGCCATACCAGTTCACAACAGTAAACTAGTTGGAAGCGTAGTGAGGAGCATGTTCTTTTCTCTAGTACACTCACCACCATTCGACCCTGGTTCGACTGCCTAGATACAAAACTACAGATTGTGTCCCCATTGTCACCTGGATCATGAGCTAAATTACCATCAGGCCACAGGTTGTGAGGCTCCAGAATTGTGTATCAGAGACTGTACTGTGCAGTCTTGGGGCAACCCAGGGAATCGTACTGTAGCCTCTTCTCTTGACCTATCTTGTCAGATTTCAGTACAACACTAGTCCATGCCACCTGCAGAATCTTTTTGATGACCCCTCCATTGTTCTTTGGTACAGGGTCAAACCTAGGACAAAGGCAATCCTGAAAACATCTGGGATTCACCTAAATGAGAGACTGCGCTCAGCTGACCATAATACGCGTCCACTGTGCGATGGTCCATTTCAGATGTCTGAGCTCAAAGTCGATGCCATTTCTGAATGTGGTTAACAAAGGCTTCTTTTTAAAGTGGTATTAGTGAATGTAATGTAACAGTGTATTGTAGTGCTTGAAAAAGAGTAATCCCTTACCCATGTGAGATCTATCAGCTATTGATGAATAACGGTTCTAGATCTAGTGTCGTCTGATAGATCGAAGATCACGCACCATCAGTGTAGGATTGTACCCTTGCCCTTTAAATACTCATCATATACTCCTCTTATAATCATATTATGCACTATAGAGCGAAATATGTGTAAATTCCTTTTAATCATTCGTTGAGGAACATTATTTCTAAAAATTTCAATCATGTTCTCATACATCAGACAAACTGGTGATCCTCTGCTGATCTTCTCAAAGACTTTACCTGGATGCTGGTTTTGTACCAAACCATGAATACTTGTTGACATTCTTTTTGGAATCACTATTTAAATAATTATTTAGATTTTTAAGCCTTATTACTAGCCCTACATTGTCCCCATCCTAACGTTTTGGAATGTGTTGCAGGCCTGAGATGCAGAAATAGACGTTTATTAACAAATTAAATGACGTTGACCAGACAGGACAGGAAATATCTCTTGGTCTGAAATGAATAAGAAGCAAAGTAAATGTTAAAAAAACAATGCATTTTTTAAAAAAATGGGCTTTTTTTCATACTGCTCCAACTTTTTTTTTTTTAATTTCTGCTTGAGCAATACATTTTTAATATATTTTATCTGAAAGCGATTCATCCGACAAGTGTCTGGTGGTTTGATTTAAAACCTCCGTTTGTCCCTTTTCTCGACACTCTGGAGTGTCAAGCACATTTCCCTGTGCTTGAGCATAACTCATTTACACATTAAAAAATATCTTTGTCTTACATTATCACCCAACACAGTCAAACAATGCTACTGCACACACACCACAGCTTTCAAAATCTCAGCGCTGCTGTACTTTTAAAGCCAAGGGACGTTTATTTCCTGAACTGCTGTTTTTCAGAGACGGCTAAGAACATTTTTCTTTAAGTCTTACAAAGGAGATCCTGGCTGGGGAGACCAGCAGATTTTGCTAAACACAATGAATGGTCATTGAATAAGCAGTATTTGGAGCAGACCAAAAAACCCTAAAATGATCAAAAATGTATTACCATGTTTATTTAAACTAACAGGCTCTTATAAAGCTGTCTTGGTCTGATATCTGACAAAGACGAGATTATGCGCTGGTTGGGAAAATGACTATTGTCATCATGACTACATATTTAGTAAAGTTTAGACAATTTACTGCATGTGGCAGACATCCTTATCCAAATTAGGAAAGGGTGAGGAGCAAAACAGTGGATGAAAAGAGCTGGAATTTGAGCTTACAACCTTCCAATTAGTAGATAGAAGTAATTAGTATCAGTATTTGTTGTTTGTTGTTCTGTATTTTTGTTTTATAAATGCAATGTAAACTCTGTTCATTAGACTGTATGCTCTAGCCAGGGATCAGTAATAGTAACAGCACCGTGGGCCAAATGGAGAATATCAATACAGCATTATGGCCTATTAGTACTATTAGTACTCTAGTAAAGCATCACATGTAATGCAGTACTTATTTACATTAAGCCAGCTCATTGATTTGCTGGCACCCGACATACTCTTTGCAGATATTATAATTAATTGTAATAATGAATTAATTAATTTTGCATATGCATATGACTCGTACATCCGTTCCTCTCGAGGACGCTAAAATGAAATCCATGAAATCCACGTTAGGAAATGCATTGGTTTCGTAAATCTTTCGTAAATTTTACATTTACATTTTCCAGCATTTAGAAGACGCTCTTATCCAGAGCGACTTACAATTAATACAGTCTTACAAATTTCAAACCCTGTTACTTTCTAGACACAAAAGTGCCAATTTTCACTCTGAATTTGTTTGATGGAGACACAATACCACAGTGCCCATTATATAAACATTGTTAATGCTGAGCCTAGTGATTAATTAGTCCACCATTACATTTAGATTAATCGTTTTTGCAATTGCCATATATAGCTATTTCTCAGTCACTATTTTAATACAACCAGAAAATACAGGACATTTGTATGCAGTCTTAAAATTATAAAAAGGGAAAATGGCTTCTATAGACTACAGTGGCAAGTATTTAGTGTGAACTCCCCTTACACTTTAACAATAGCAAAATCTGGCAGCTTCTTCGGCATGCAAAGTTTCTCATCTTCAAGCTGAAGAAGCGTGATCAAGAATGCTCTTTTGGAATGGCAGTAGACAAAGAAGGGGAACAGTGTGAATAAGTGAAGATATTCTAATATTTTCATAGGTATTCTGTCTATGAGTATAGGGTAACAAATTCAAGTTAGACTTTTTTGGGGTGTAATTGTTAACATTATAATGTATATGGTTTTTTGTACTAGTGCTAAAAAAGAAAGCTAATGATAGTCTAAGACATTTGCATTGTACTGTACATATCGTTTCATATATACAGCCTATGTATTAAATTAATGCATGTGCAGAGTTTAACGCAGAGAGATATGAAAAGGATCTTTGTTTGAGACGATGAGGGCCTAGAAAAAGATGCTTCGGAGGTGGTGGTGACTTTTGACCATCTCCTAAGTTGGAAATTGCTGAAAGAGTGAGTGACCCACCTTGCGAGAGTTCAGCTGTGAGCTCTATCTTCCTTATTCTAGATGAGAAAAGCTCTTTGGGGGTTGCATATAACTTATTGCAGTTACAAATTTCTATAACTTAAACATTTCAAACAAACATAACTGTGATATATAAACCCTTTAGAGCATGCTGTGTTAAGGCGGGGAAGAAAAATTTTTACTTATGCATTGCAGTAGCTCACTTGTTGTCGACCAACTTTTTGGGCGATGGTACTGTCAGTAATAAATAAATAATAAATCATTCCATATAATAGATAGATGATAAATAGATAAATAGATAATAAATACTTCCATATTCAATATGGAATCAGGATTCAGGGATTATGTGATTTATTTCTTTTACAAAATGTTTTATAGAATTGAAGAACTATAAAATGAGACGTTATCACGAATAGCATTGGCTGAGATGATCGATGGCATTTCACGATAACAGTGATTAGATTGTCCTCCAGTGCCATTTAGAATCAGAGTAGTTATGATAAGCTGTTAAGCTTACAAGTCTGTACTTACCAGGGCATGCCATCAATTATATTTCACTTTTCTGTCAGCTCCTGTCAGTTGCTCTTTTAACTAATGTTAGTGTTTGTTAGTGTTTTGCTAAGAAACGGGCGCCGTTATGTGATTGGGCTCAATTGTGTTGTTTTCTCTTGGTTTTTCTTTCTGACAGACATTATTTCATACATCTGGGTAACTTTGTATCAGACGCTGTCCTGGTGCCCCATGGTGCCCTTCAAGGTTCTGTCCTTGGCCCTCTTTTATTCACTATTTATATCGTCCCACTTGCTACGATTATTAGTCAGCATGGCATTGCTATGCTTATGATACTCTCATTCCTTCCCTCCCTCCGATCTCTACAGCTGGATTTCTGAGCTACAATCTTGGTCAGGATCTAATTGTCTTATTCTCAACCCTCACAAAACTGAGTTTCTCTCAGCATAGATGTAATAATTAAGATACTGGACTCTGGACCCAGTGGTTCCGGGTTCAAATCTCACCTCTGCCAAGCTTCTACATTTGGGTCCTTAAGCAAGGCCCTTAACCCACCATTGTATCATTTGTAAGTGGCTCTGGATAAGGGAGTCTGCTAAATGCTGAAGTGTAAATGTAATAGACGAAGCAAGCAAGCAGCTTACAATGTGTTGTTGCCTATTATATATGATTTAAGTCATTGTTGCTATTAATAAATGTAATTTAACGTCCCTGTTCTTGCAGCTTTAGCTAACTTTTTTTGGTGTTTAGCTTTTGTAAAAAAAAAAATAAATAAATAAAAGGGAGAAAGCCTTTTAGAGAAACTATGTATTTTTGCCAGTTTGATCTTTATGGCAATCCTACTATTATTAGCTAGTTTAGTTCTGTGCAGTGTCTTTGCTGACCTTCTAACGAACTCCATGACTATCCATCAAGGGAAAAAAACACATGGCTTATGTAAAACGATGATGCCGCAGTGCCGTAGCTGTAAAATACTAAGATGGTGCAAAATGAATTGGTAATAAAGGGCTGAAATGATTTGATGTTTTATTGCCAAGCCAGACTGTAGTGTTTGTGTACTCTGTCTTGGCACTGGTTGTTCGTGCTCCCTCTGGCAAAGAAGGCAAAGACAAACTCAGTTCTAACCAGATGTCTCTTCTATCTCTCTGGTGTTCAATATTCCACAAATCCACTCTTATTTCCACTGTTGCTGCAGATTATTGACAGTTTGGCTGCTATCCTGCAGCAGTGCTGTCCTATTGACTTTAGCCCATGAGGCAGGTGGACTGCAGATCATTCTGGAGGGTGGATGTGTTTTTGTGAAATTCGTTGAACCTACATCTGGAGTACTCAACCTCCTCCTGGTGTTAGTCAGTAAAGGGAGGCTTTGTCAGAAACTCAACGCACAGAACTAAATCCGTGTGAACTCTTAACCCCCCTGTCTGATTCATAGTGCTCTGATCTTGTCCTACCCTGCTTACCCGAGATATATTAATCTCCGTGGTGTGAACGAGCATTATCACCAGCACAACACAACAGCCTCCATGTCAGGGCTAAAGTATTTGTCTGAGCTTCCCATTATCCAGGGAAGCTGCTCTGCTTAAATACAAATTAATTACTGGAGCTTGTTGATTATTCCTGCTTGATTGGAGATTGCTAATCAGAACTGACTCGAACAACGGTTCAAGCACACCAGCAAATCCGTCCCAGAGGCTGAAGATCATGGGTGACCCAGGACTATTTAGGATGGATGTAACTTGCTTGCGTTCCACAGCGAAGGACATTTCAATAAATCATTTTGCACCAAAAACCTAAACTCGCGGGTACAGTAAGCCTAAAACATCCACGTGTACATTTGCGGGAGGCCTCTAGGAGGCACTGTTGTGCCTGTTTCTTTTTCATTGTCTCCAGTTCTCTGGAAAACAATTCGGCTGCAAGCCTGACTACTGATTGCTGCGACTAACGTTATTGTTTCCCCCAGCCAGGGGAGAAAACATTGATCTGGTTCAGCAGCGCAGGAGAATCCATCATCGCTGAATACAGATGTATCTGACGCACACCAATTTGTTACCTGCTTGAACTTGCGCCGTTCAATTCCGCCCAATATCAGAGTTTCTCTCTGAAAGGCTTCCTCAGTAATAGAGCAATCTGTGGAGATATGTAGAGATACTTTCACGTAATCTTGTGCTCAGGGAGGGTGTAAACTGGCTGCGATTGCTGTGTGCGTCTTTGTGTTCTTGATGCTTGTCCTTTCCCAATGACCCTTTAGCACTGGAGCAGCAATGCCAGCACTTATTATGGCAGCCATTCATCTCCATGTCCCCTTGATCCATCAGCACTGCCACACTCATGAGACATACCTCAAGTGGTGTGTGCATGTTTGTCTGTTGTGTCTGTCACAGCAGTGTTTAAGGAGAAATGTTTTTGAACTTTGTGTTCAATGTTCAGATAATTGTTAATCAAAGTCATTGTGACCAGCGGTAACGCAAAAACGTCTTTGGAAGCTCATTTAAGGTATGACTTCTAAGTGTTTGCTCCAAGGATAAAATTTGACTTCTGTAGAGATTACCCCAGCAGTAACAATACATGAGGTGGGCCAACCCATAAGAAGAGAGGCATCGCAATTTTTGCTTTTTCTTTTTTAAACACATGGCTTTTCAATGCAGAAAGAACTCATTTCTGGTGAAATGGCACACAACCTAAGGCCTAAATTACCTTTTGAAAACATTTTTGAACATTTTGGTTTTTGCTGTGCAAAAGTCTTGGGCCACCATTAGATCTGTTGTTTTAGTAATGATATCCGTACCAGTGCCACCAGTTTATTCACTCTTTTTCCAGCTCTTTTTATTATTACTACATACACACACTACATTATAGCATAGCTAAAATGATCAAATATCTAATCTAACGGTAGCTTAAGACTTGTGTATGCACAGTACTGCATTAACCGTTTTTTATTAAAACAGCCACACAAATGTCAGACTGACTTCATAACGGTATAACTCTGTTAGGTATTTTTGAGGTTCATATTCATTACTAAACATTGTTAGTTAGCTGTATGCTTAGGACAACTTTTAATGGGAATTTGGCAAGTTAAGGATGCTTTGGAAAACTGTAGTAATATGTCCAATTTTTTATGTATAAGAAAAGCAAGATGGGGAGAGGAAATGGATTTGGCTACTTCTCTTGGTGTGTTTGTGTTTCGTCTAAAACCCTGTTACTGATTTTATGGTTTAAAGAGAAGCTGTTTGTATAAACATCCACATGTACTACAGAAACTATCGTAACATTCATTTGCTTAAAAGTTACTATTGTCATATTCACTTTATTTGATCAGTTCCACTTACCACATAGATGCACTTTGTTGTTCTACAATTACAGACGGTTTCTCTATATACCTTGTTCATCTCCTTTACTATGTTCTCTAAAGATCAGGACTAGCACAGATCAGGTGCTACTGGGTGATGAACCATTTCCATCACTGCAGTGACACTGACGTGTTTGTGATGTTAGTTTGTGTGCTTGCATAAGTGGATAGTTGTGCAGGTGGAGTTTTTAAACACCTCAGTGACACTGCTAGACTGAAAATAGTCCTCCAGCCAAAAATGTCCAGCATATGCTGTAACAATGAATAAAGGACTGAAGTGGTATCTGATATGTGGTGGTCCTGGCCATAAGAGAACAGAGTAAAGGTGACTAGAGCAAACCAGTTCTTTCCATGACTGCTTGGAAACTGTAGCTCATATGGGTTTTGTACTACATATTACATTTCACCCTTAGGCATGAATAGGACGGCATGGTTCCTCCTACAGTTTAAAGATATGTTAGGTTAATTGGTGTCTCTAAAGTGCCCTGCGTGTGTGCGTGTGTGTCTGTGAGAGCGAGAGTATGCAAGTGTATGTTCCCTATGATGGATTGGTGCCCTGTATAGGGTGTATAGGTCTGTTACATTCACAGGTTTTTGTTCAACTGTCCCCAGTAGCAGCATTCGACATGCCCTTGTCCCATGAAATCATGTCAACACTAATGTTTACTTTTGTCCCCCCCTTTGGTGTGTGTGAAATCATCTCCTTAAGGAGCACACCCAGTACTATATTGATGAAAATGGCACAACTGCAAAGGTCATGAATTCATTTTGGTTCACTTAAGAGAAACAAGAGCTTTTAAGAGGATCAAACTTGGCATAACATTCTCACTCTTTAACTGATCCCACGTGATAATTGGGGACAGTTTTTACATTCATCCATTCATTTTCTAAACTTTTTCTGAACTGCTAAATTCACATCATAGTTGCTGGATAACCGGTACCACAGGGCACAAGGGAGGAACTAACCTTAGACCGTGCGCCAATCCATTATAGGGCACAAACACGCGCATACACGGGGACAGTTTAGAGAGACCAGTTGATATAACCCATATCTTTGGTGTGGAGACAATGGGGAGTCCAAACTGGGAATCGAACCAGGGACCATAACACTGATTAAATAGTAATGGTTAATAGCTGAAATCCATGAAGAGTGAGTTACACAGCTGCGTGGAACAGCACAGTCAGAATTACTATAAGGATGTTTCTTATTCCCCAAGCATATGTTTCAGCCACTGCGTCTTTTAGCATGGAAACTGGGTCACATTGTGTTTGAGAATAATTTTGTTAGGCCTTTCATAATTTAACACAAAAGTCATTTTCGGCGTCTTTGCACCGCATATTGAAATACACATTTCAAGTATAGACTAAATAATTTATATATTCATCTCCTCTAAATGACGTTTTCAGACAGGCTGCTCAAATGGTGAGGTAATTATTGTTGAGTTATATAGAGCATTTGGTACATGTGGCTGTAAAAAGCTTAGGCCACATGCACACAGGAATCTTGAATTATACTTCGGAATATTAGTATAACTGAGCGTGTGACCTTTTACAGCAAATGCAGCTGTGTACGGATCTTTTTCATGCTTTGTTCCAAGTTTCTATTTATTAGAATGCATTGTAGCACTCCTCATATTTTCCAGGTAGTCCATAGATATGGATTCAGGCCTAGCAGAATCGGGATTAAAAGATATGACGGTAGACACAATTGGAAAGTTATTAGGATTCAGAGCTGTGCTACACGGTGCGTAAGTTGATTTTTCTGGGTGGCCCGTTCAGATTATGGAAATTAACCTGCGTTCAGTTCATGGCCCTGTGCTTGGATAATCTTACTGGAGTGGCGCGCTCGGGACAAGTTTTTAAATGATGATGAATACAAATTGATAAAACAGATCGCATCTTATGAGTCACACTGCTGCAGCGTGCTCCATAAGAACAGTAACGCAGGGGAAATGTCAATAGAAAATGCTCTTGCTTACCGACCTTGCTCAATATGTCCACCAGTATGTTAACACAACTGTTATTGGCTGTGAGTTCAGCAGCCGATTTCCTTTGATTCATTCCCTCATGCTTAGAAACATCATAATATGTATGAACTGTGCATATATAAAAACGTCATTATACGGTATATGCGGATAATGTTCCTAGCAATGGGTATTGCATAAACAACTTGTCCACGGTGTTGTACTCGGCTGAATCAGAGTCTGGAATTGAGCCTCAGTGGTGCCTTTGCTCAGTTGGGCGTCGCATCTAAACACAATTGGCTGTGCATGAGAGAGGAGAGGCTGGATGGGGAGATCATCCCTGGCACACTGGGATGAATTGGCCTCCCATCCAGGGTGTGGATATGACGGGGGTTAAATTTAGGAGGAGGGGATTTTTGTTTGTCAGTATTGTTGGTTTATTTAACTCGCACTCGATTTGGTGTACAGGTGCAACTGTATTGGTAGCAGGAACAATGCACAGGTTTTTAAATTTGTAATAATGTAACATCAAACACAGCAATTTAGTATCTCCAATTCACCCGACTTAAATGTCTGTCAACATTTCGGGAGGAAATCAGGGCTGTGAGGCGACGGCACTACCCACCAAGCTACCCCAGGAAGGAATTTTAAAAAGCATTACAGTGCATATGTAGCATTAACTTTGCTTTGCTTCAGACCAGATGATCCAGGGTTCAAATTCTAGCTCTGCCACTTTTCAGCAAGGCACCTCATCCATAATTTGTTGTATTGTACCATGCACGGTTAGATAAGTCCCTTTAAATAGGAAGATCTTTGTTCATTTGGTAGGTGGGTCCAAGAATTTAAACTGCCTGCCTGAAACTTTGATGTCAGCATTCTCATGCAGAACCATATATTAACCGACAGTTTATTAAATATTAGATACCTTGTGAGCTAAGACTATAAACCGTGTTGTCTCTCATGTGGTTGCTGCTGGTCTCTATTGGCTTAAAGTCTGTTGACTATAGCCAGAAAATCATCTCCGTTTATTTCAGCACAAGTGCTTATCAACAGCACTGGCAAACAACACTTTTTTCCCCACAACACTGTTCCCTCACTGTAGCAGATTTTCTATTGCATGTGCAAATGTGTGCAGATTGGCCACTTCTGAAATGCTCGAGCAGTGGGTTTTTGCCAGTCCAGCTCATGTATTGGAGGAGATTGCTCTTTTCAGCAACGTTTTTTAAGCCGTTCAGCAACTGACAACAGTGCTATTATGTGAGAGATTTCAATTGACCTCTGTGCCTTGTGTTTGTGTGTATGTGTTTATTGTGGCACTGAAGGTAGTCCAAATCGCCAGCCATTACAGACCCTAGCAGATAAGTAGGAATCACGGAGCGACCGTTCAGCAGAATCTATTAAAGGAAAAAACAAAACGGTTGAATATCTCTATATTTGACAATTGTAATTGAGTACTTGTATGTGATTTATGAATGTGGAACACTATAATGCATGAAGTAGGCTAATTTGTGTCTTTTAGGGTAGTGTGATTTTCAAAAACACAATCAATCTGACCCACTCTCATACGATACTGTTCAGAAGTCTTAGGCCACCATTACAATATGTGTAGATACACCAGTGTTTTAGTATTGGTATAATCACCACATATAATTGTTTAGCTAAGGCATGCTAAAGCTCACAAAGATTGGAATAGAGAGAGGAATCCAAGTTTGAAAATTGTAGGTCCAGTTGGGGACAGTTCACACCGCTCACATGAGGGGATATTTCTAAATGAATATGAAGAGGATCCCACAAGAGCTGCCGGACAATCTGATCCTGTTCATGTCCCATCCCTGTTAGTGTGCTTTGGCACTCTTGGGTGAGCATACACCCTACAGTCAATGTGGGGGCACTCTCATCCAGTTTAACATGCTTCTTTTTACCCCATGAATATATCACTTACTACTTAATCACAACAATTGAAATTGCATCCAGTTGACATAATTGAACAACTTTCTTTGACTTTTCATTTGCTTTTCTGATGATCTTGGTTAATAAAATAAAATGTTTATTTTTTTTAATTAAATCCTAAATATACTCTATCCCTATCCACACAATATTCTATTTATATGCAGGCCTGGGTAATATCTAATCTGCAATTGTATTTATTGGTTAATCTGCTCAAATTGGCCAGATCCATTATTATTTCTCCCTGCACACCAGAGAAAAGCTACTGTTTTTACCCAGCTCAGAAATTGTCTGATATTTCACTCTTGTCCAGATGCACATCAATTCAGTTTTACAGGCAGATGATGACTTGCATTAGGAAACAGAACAGGCTTTGACTGCCATTACATGAAGTAGATGTTTTAGTGCGCAACAACCAAGTTGTCCAAAATCTATAATTTGAAGCTAAATGAATTCATCATAAATGTAACCGGATTTTGGGAGAACCCTATTATTTCACACTCAAACAACCAAGATAGAAGAAATAAAAAAAAGACAGTTTGATGTTGCCAGCTGCTTACAGGGGCAGTTTTATTACCCGCTGTGGCCCCACAGTCCCACACACCCTGATATGTGTTAGTTAGAATAGTGTTAGTTTGTAAACTGTGTTGGATGCTGGATACCAGGTTATTCTTTGCTTTAAAACAAATTGTTGGTGTTAGGATATAAAATCCTAGATATGGTCAAAGGACCAGTGTTTGACCTTTTTAATTATTTTATCCTTTCTTTGTCCAAAAGGAACCCACTTCATGTCAGCATTTATTAGTCGTAACGCAAGAGCCCATGGGAATAAATACTGCACTATATAATGCCTTTAATATTACGTTTAATGTTTTTAATTACATTTATAGTATACACGCACAGAAACACCCCAGCAGGCCTGCTCTTTTGTCTTAATTATATTTTATATGGTCTTAGGGTGGCTCATGGAGGACAAGATGTGCCTGGAGTGCAGTCATGAACCCTGCAACTGGGCCGCCATCCAAGATCTTGCTCTTTTACTCGGCAGCAGCCCGAGAACACAGCAAGAGGGACGACTCCTGCAGTGTCAGTCACCAAGTCTGTCTCAATAAAGGACAATATTGGATATTGCTGGTCAGTCAGCTATGTGCAAGTGCCCTTTACACAAATCACAGCTAAAACTACATTAATTACATTTATACAATCATCCAGTGAACTAAATGAAGATAGATTTGCCAGATACAGTAGAAATTATTCTCATTTTCTGCATGTCCTTTCTTACGCAATTTTATGGACCATGAACCAAATAATCTTTAAGTCAGAGTTGAAAATATTTTAATATGTGTATGACTGTTTTTTCCAAATCTTTATTGTTGTGTGTAGTTTTAGGTCATTTTCAGCATAATTTGAGCAAGATTCCCAGTATATTACTAACCATTGCAGTATTCTGCAGTATTATGTACAACTAAATAATAATTACTTCCATTAACAATAATCAAATGATTGCCAATTGCAAAACCCACTGATGTTACAACCCCAATCTGGATTCTCCATGCCATCCCAACTTTTTCTGGTTTGTGGTGTAGTGAAGGGATCCAACTATTCACCATGTGGGCATGAGGGAAAGAGGTCATATAAAATACTGTGTAAAATGCAGGAGTACGGCTGGAATAAGTGTTAGCCGATGGACTAAACGTCTTCTTGTTACAGTAGTGTGGAGAGAATTGTTTTTCTTTTATTTAAAAATGAAGCTGTATGTAATGATTCGAAATCTTTTAACATCACTTTAAAGTATATCAAAAAGTATATTAGTATATTAAAATAACAATGGTGAATAAATGCAATATCAATCTGATATGAATATACTATTAACAGTTGTCTTAATATACAATTAATAAACTGCTCACTTTGATATATCCCCTTATTGTCTTATATGTCTAGTTGTGTAACCACCTCCCAATAAAAAGCAAACTGAGTATTTTTAATACATTTAGCTTAAATAGATCATAGGTTTAAATAGACCATTACATATTCAGCAGTAACTTATTAGTTCGTGTAATTAATATACATTGCTCACTAGAATGAGGGGATGTTTCAAAATGAATATGAAGAGGATCCCACAGAACTGCTGGACAATCTGATCCTGTCCGTACCCAATCACTGGCAGTATGTTTTGACAGTCTTCGGTGATCATACACCCTACTGAACAGTCAATGTGGGGTACATGACTACATCATCCTACATGGCTCTTTTCTGACCCTTTTCTCTTACCAGCTTGAACTGCTTCATATATGCACATTTCCCTATATAATCCCTCCCTCTTCACTTTTCCTTTTCTGGTCTTGTCTCTGCCTACCTTGTCATTTGGTTCCTGTTCCTGGCTCCAGATGTTCCTGGCTGTATATATTATATTTTATTAGTGAAAAGCTGTTTTTCAAATATTTGACTTGAATCAAGCGTGAATTTATATTGCCATATTTATGGAGGGTGCTATTTTGCCCTAATTCAAAAATGTTGCTGGTTAAACATGTGATTTACCTTCTGTACCTAGAACAGCAGGAGAGTCATATTCCTGATGTAGATGTTTTCTAACTAGCTGTCAGTGACAATGTTGCTAATGAGCAGTCTCTCAGGAGTTGGGGTGGCAGGCTGTCACTCAAAGCCAAACTGTGTTGACACAGTTTGATGATGGTGGAGGGTTGCATGGGGGAATTATAAACAACACGGATGACATCTGAAAAGGAAACACTGGTTGTCACTGGTGAGCTCCTTATAATTTGCTGAGGCAAGATGTGCCTTATCTCACCAGGGAGGTTGGTCCCCGAGGAGACAATCACACTGAGGAACTACGTGGCTGACTCACACAGACAGAATGACTTTCATTCTTACACACACGTGCACACACACTCTATATAGTGCTTAATTGGTGGGTACAAATGAGGGTTTTTGTTTACTTTTGCTGCAACCTGATGTCACTCTCTATTTATCTGTATTATAAAGAGGTCACAAGGAACAGTTGAATTAACTCAACCAATAAAAATGTTCTACATGTTGCAACAAACGCATGTTCGGAGAAACATCATCTCCTAATAACTAAATGATGGAGGGAGTTACTGCACTTAGGCACTTTTGGCATGATGGGAGTGGTTTCCGTTAATGAAGACCAGTAGAGTGATGCTGAGTTTTTGTTGGCGGCTGAAAGTTGATGCACCACATAAAGAGCAACGAGTGAAGTAAGTAGAGCTGCATCTTTGCAACGCAGCAACCAGTGTTAAATGTGCTAGCTTCTCACAGCCTTGTGGACATTTTCTGTTTCTGCACGTCTCAGTTTTTTGCTGTCTTGTAAAATACTTGCTGTAAATACAACAGGAAATCTGTTGCACTGCCATATAAAAGGCAGGTTCTAATTTCACAACTGTGGGTGTGTGAGAAAGAGAGAAACAGAGAGGGAGGGAGTGAGGAAGCGCGAGAACAAACACACAAGGTAAGCAGGGACTACAGCAAATCAATCTTCTGCTTTGTATGGAAACGCATAACAAATGTCCTACCCACTGCAGCTGCCATTTGCAGTATAACCGTGCAATGCTCTTACTGTAGGGTTTAAGTGGCTCAGTGGTTCAGAAGGCACTCGATGGTTGGTTAAACTCACAAGTACCTGGATTGAAAAGCTGCTTTCAACTAATACTGTAATTCATGTATCATGAAAGACTGGACTCTTCTGTATTTGGTCTTATCAGGTTTTGAGTTCATATTGCACCCCTTAAAGCCATAGTCACACTAGACATCGGTGAGTAAAGTAGTTCCTATGCAAGTACAAGTAGTTATACAAATAGAAAATCTGTACACAAAACATCAAATAGGACACAAATAGTATTATTGGCAGTAAAAATACTGAAGCTAACACTTTTGACAAACTTTGACCATCTGTTTACAGCCACATCTGGAGTTAAAAGCTTTTTATTTGCTCTTAGAATTAAGATATTTTTCGGTAAAGTGAATGGGCATTGATTGAACAGTCAGTACTAACCTTTTAAATTTATCATAATGATGATAACGATAAACTGACGGGTTTCATATACTGTCTATACACTGTATGTATGTTTCATAGAGTCGACTACCTTAAACATGCTTTCATTAAACTACACTTGGGCAAAATAATTGATTTTAAATGTTAGTTTATAATAAAGAATTGCTAATGGAATTTACTGAATAATGTAATAAAAGTGAAAAATATAAGTAATTTATCTTGATCACTACATTTTTCGTCACTCATCACCAGAGTATCATTTATGTGTATTACCAGACTCCCATCATAAAATAAAAACGGCGTAAATCAGGTTTTTTTTCAAATGGGGAGTACTTGTATACCAAATGTAATAATGTCACTTTTACCACGTGAAACATTTTCTTTTAATAGTTCCTCTAATATGCTAACAATGAGAGCTTGGTTGCGTTTGTGTTTTAGTGGCACACCCCTTTAATATTCTTCAGACAAGATTGTGCATACCCAAAACTGTCTTATAAAACAAAAACGATTCTGTTGTCTGCCTTCTTGGAGCGCATTTCTCAGTTTCTTCATTTCAGAGTCAGCCTCATCATCACATTCATTATACTCATAACCAATAAAGCAACAAAGAACCCTCTGCTCTGTTCAGTGCTTTATTAAAAAAAAAAAAGCCATTTCACTGTTGAGCCCACATACCGGCATTTGTCAAAGACTTGGCTTGAAAAGTGGTGATGGGTCAATGTGGCTTAGATATGAGATGCTGAAAGGCCTTCTGTGGACCATTGCAGTGATCCTTCTCGTTAGGCTCTGCTGCAGTGTGTGTCAGGTTGTTAGCTTGCACCTCCATCTGTGTCTGGCCGATAATTGTCATCCCACTG
Organism: Parotocinclus haroldoi; assembly: GCA_034779995.1. NCBI lineage: Eukaryota > Metazoa > Chordata > Actinopteri > Siluriformes > Loricariidae > Parotocinclus > Parotocinclus haroldoi. The sequence continues at coordinate 8,992 of JAUZST010003688.1, read as the reverse complement.
CAGCTTGCACTGCTGTTTTTGGCAGAGGCTTATTTGTCATCATTGCCTGTGGTTGCTACTCTGGGACCCCCATCAACACCGTGACTTAAGATGTGAATATTGCTTTCAAAAACGATCAGTTGCCATTCGTGGGCAGTTCGTCACTACAAAACTGGTAATAATTAGAAACCTTTCTAGCAGCCTTGGTTGTGTAGTTGTAAGTGTCCCATTGCTGCTGAGTATGACAGTGCTTGGTTTCAAGTCCCGAGTGTGGTTTGCAACATGAAAGGCGGATGGTGTGTTCATAAACTCTGCCTGTGGCCAGTGAATTATGAGTTACCCTTCTTCCTAACCCTGACCAAGATAAGTGGGGGTAAAATGTGATGCAATGCTATGCTTCATTTCTAACGTTCCTACTGTAAACTGTGACCTGTCCTCCGAATGTCATTATATAGAAATTGGCGGCATTATGTCTGTTCAGACAACGTATTCACATTCGGATCTATATGTACATGATCCAACAAGACTGTTACACGCATTAAGGCAATTAACCTACTTACCACTTATTATCTTAGCAGATCCATTAGCTGTTGTAGTACAGCAGTTGCAGTGAAGTCGAAGACTAATTTAATTTGATAGTGCTTTTTAAAATAGAACATTGTCTTAAAGCAGCTTTCCAATATTATATTATCTTAAAAGGCCAATCGCAAAATGAGCGAGCATAGGGTGACCGTGGAAAGGAAAAACTCCCTGAAAGTAGAAGGAAGAAACCTTGGGACCCATCCTACTTGGGTGGCCTAGATGTATTAGTAATAGTAAAATCAAGAATACTAAATAAATAAATATAAATAGATTTAAGTTAATGAGTTCTCAGCAGTAAGTTATCGAAGGAACATCATCTCCTAATAACTAAATGATGGAGGGAGTTATTGCACTTTGGCGGGACCCAGGGCATGATGGGATTGGTTTCCGTTAATGAAGAGCAGTAGAGTGATGCTGAGGTGGAGGAACATCTCAGTTTGTGGTGCTGGAACTGGTACCAGAACATCACCTTGGAGAGAAAAGAGAAAATGTAGATACTTGTGGGTTAGGAGCACAGAGTCTATTAACAATCACTTAACATTCATGTGCAGCAATGGCACAGAGAACAGCACAGCTTCTGACATGATGATAATGAGCAAGTCTTATCATTCAGGTGAATTCTGTGTTCTGGATCTGCACTCATGCATGGACTGGGGGGACAAATGAGTTTTTGTTGGCGGCTGAAAGTTGATGCACCACATAAAGAGCAGTGAGTGAAGTAAGAAGAGCTGCATCTTTGCAACGCAGCAACCAGTGTTAAATGTGCTAGCTTCTCCCAGCCTTGTGGACATTTTCTGTTTCTGCACGTCTGTTTTTTGCTGTCTTGTAAAATACTTGCTGTGAATACAACAGGAAATCTGTTGCACTGTCATATAAAAGGCAAGTTCTCATTTCACAACTGTGGGTGTGTGAGAAAGAGAGAAACAGGGAGGGAGGGAGTGAGAGCGAGAACAAACACACAAGGTAAGCAGGGACTACAGCAAATCAATCTTCTGCTTTGAAGTGAAATAGTTTTACCCATATTAAATAGTAAAAAAGAAAAAAGCAAGAAAGTCACTATGTTCCTGTCAGTGTTAATATCAACATAGGGGGGAAACTGCAGTATCTTGGCCAATGCCTGGTGCGGAATCCCTTATAGATGTGCTGTGGTTTTTGGACCAAGTTCAGATCGCATAATGTGCAATTTCACAGAACTTATTGTGGATACCTGTGTATAATTTTGTACAAATAATTTTCTGCCGGCTTTGGCTTTTTTGGCTTCTTTCAGTAGATGTTTAAACTGTAAATCAGGTATAATTAAGATGTACCTGGGTTTCGAGAAGGCACTGACTAACACATTGTGCAATTGTCCAGAATGTATTCTTTTTAGTATACATAGTAAAGACAATGCATTAATTAGCGAAACGCTACAAAAACCAGTATAAAGTTATTAACATGGTACAATGCAATCTATTAATAATTTGTAAATAACACACTGACCAGTTGTAGCATGACGGCTTTTTTTCAGAGCATGTCAAAGTGCTATATGAGACATAAGCTGTCAATTGGAAACTCAGTACAAGTATGCTAGAATAACAGTTAGACTTGCTGTCTATCATCGGAAGCCCACCACACAGTCATGTTCCCAAATCTTCTAGCCCTCTTAGAAGAACTAAGGCTCTTTTTGGGGGGTTTCATGGGTGTCCACAAACGTTTTTTTTTCTATACAGTCCATGAGTTTGGGCAGCTTCAAGATATGTTTCTCAGAACATATTTTGGAATTGCAGATAATTTTCATTTTAAATTGCTGTATCTGAATAACAATTGTTTGAACAACATTTTCCAGGTTGATCCTGAAGAGGATGAGAAGGGTTTCTCATAATTGACAACCTATCCACTGTGTCCAGTTTGAACCCCAGGTATAAACCAGCCCTCTTGTTTATTTCACAGAGTCTGTTCGTATATTTGTTGGGGTGCTGCAGCCCTGGTTTATAGCAGTGAAGAAGACATAAATCAATACCACATAGCAGGTGATCCTTATAGCAAAATGTCACACCGTCCTCAGAATTTAGAGCTGGCTCCGGCCGTTCTTGTACAGGCAGCACACAAGTCCCAACTTGGTGCTCAGGTGGACAACCAGGAATTGTTAGATTGCTACCAGACCAGACCCTGTAAGGGATGGCTTAAAAGAAAAACAGTAAAAATCAAGTGTCCTTTGTCTAAGCGGAGTTGGAGATAATTGCACTGACACTACTCCTGTTAATCAGGCTGCTGTATGATGCAATTGGTTTATCGCTCATTAGCGTGGGCTGAAAAGTAGTAAAAACACTCAAAATCTCAGTAATCATGCCTACAACAGTGTTGGTGAACTGAAGAGAGTCCGATGTTGTACCTATGCGAGTTACACATGTGTAAGGTGACCTAGGACAAGACTATCAAATGTTTTTATAAGATGTGACGTCAGTTCTGCAGGTCGGTAGTTATTTACCCATACCATGGCATACCCTGGATTTTGGACTTGTTACAGATGACAGTCTTTGAGAGGACTTTTCAGCTTTGGTCTGGAGCAGGACATCCAGTTCTGCCAAAAGATTTTTTGAAATATGGATTCGTCTGACCACAATACATGTATCCACTTTTGATGTTTACACTTTTTACATTGTTTAAATAATGCCTTTTTGCAAAATAAAGTTTTAATCAAAAGATCATATAGGCCGACTGTGTTTTGAGAAGGTGCGAAGGAATGTGAATGGGCGTTTTTGAAACCTGCTATTCATTTGCCATCATCAAGCATTTCCCAGACTATTGATTACAGGACAGTTTGGAACTAGATATTTTTTTTTTATTCCATTCCACATCTTTACTTTGCCCCTCTGCAGACCCTGGTACTCTGGCTTTCTTCCACATACCAAATTTTTGTTAGTTTGTCTCTCCAAAGTGCGTTTGTCTAATATATCTGCAACCTTTTTCCTGTCTCAAATATAGCCATTGATGCTGATGTGACATAAATAAATCAATCCATATCAGGTCCCCAGGGTTTCCAAAACAATGCACACTTTGAGATGCCACAGCACTATCCATACATACGTTTCTGTAGTCTGTAATGCAGTCTGTGAGGTTATCGAGGTTTTCGCTCTGGGGCTCACAAAGAGCTTTCAGATTGGTTGATTCAAAGCAGTCTCCCAGAACATCCATAACTTCTGCAGTCCACCTCCAGGCAGGCAACTACAAGAGATTTATATAGACATAGGTTATATATAAAGCACAGCAAGTTATGATCTGAGGTTCAAATATTTGGAGTAGTACAGCCCATCTAGGGAAACCATGATGTCACCATTAGCTACCTCCTAGCTGATCTCTCATATAAACAAATCACATTAAACCTAGATAAGACGATAAAGAAGTAAATAATATATCCAAAAAAATACATATGGTCCAAAATTAAGTAAGATAAAATGGAGTAAGTCTGCCACTAGTATGGTGCTTGAAGAAGGCCGGCCTTGCTAGTAAGAGCTAGTTTTGATCTCATAAGTTTAAATCTTTATCTAGTTTCATGTTGGTACTTGAGTTCATGTTTTGATGACTTGCTTTTTTTTTTACTGCACAAATGACCAAATGTTTGAAGGCCCATTCTCAGAACCTTCTAAAAGCACAAAATAGCAAGCTACTATTGTTTTGACAGTGTTGTTTTCTTATTGTAACCCTATCATGCACACCACTGTCATTCAGAGTTCTCCTGAACTCTCCTGGACTAAGGATGAATTTGAAGAATAGTGTGTTTGAGACCTTTAGTTGCTTAGAGGTTACCTTGGCTTAATTATGACCTTGTGGATTATTGCTTTTGATCAGTGATCTTGCAATACCTCAGTTTGTCCACAATTTGTCTGAACGTGGATTGGTGGAATCCAACCTCCAAGTTGGTTCTGTAAAACGTTTTTCTTCGTACACTTTCACAAATGCGTGTTTTGAAGATGAGACTTTGATGTGTCACTCCATTTTAAATACAAGACGCATGCCTGATTGCCATCCCATTCATTGAGGACACTAAGTTATATGACATATTCACCTTTAATTTTACTGCTAAACCTAAAGGGCCACATACCTGCGACTCACCATGTTTGTAATATGCAATATTGGATCCATTGCGGACACATTCATTCCTAAAATTGTACAGGGCTGGTTTCAGTCTTTTTTGTTGGCATTTGAGTTCAGGTTTTGTCAGATTGCTTGAAATACTCGATGTCCCATTCACAGAAACTTTTAGAAGAACAAAATGGCAAACCTTTATTGTCTGCCCGGCATTTAAAACAAACGATATGCAGTATTTTATGATATAAGCTATGTTTTTGAAGCACCTTTAGGCAGAACTGACAAGAAAATGATGCCAACCATGAAGTAGTGCTATATGGATTTGATAGCCTGTATTTAAATAGCAACTTTACATCGCCTCATGTGCTGGTGTCGAAATTTGTTCAGGGCCAAATTTACGATGATATGCTGATCAGTGACGCCTGGCAGTCGCTTCCTGTAGTATTCCCTGTGGTTATTACAAGTTTCACACTAGGCTATGTATTTTGGGCTATCATTCATCTTTAGAGCAGCCCTTAAAAAAGTAATTTCTGTAAATTATGGCCTGGTTTGTGATGGCCTAGGAATTTCCCTTGGTATGTGTGCTGAGTATAAACGAAAGAAAATTCAGATATCCTTCCCTTGCCTTAGCTATTGATTTTTTAATAATGAGGAACTGAAAACGGGGCTGACGCTGTGAGCTCTGTGTGTAGTAGATGTGTTAAACCTGCTTTACCGTCCTCCACAGCATGCCATTCATGACATCGAAATGAGTCTCCACGCTTCAATTCATTACACTTTCTGCCTGTGCTGTCTCTTCCGTGACTCCACGCTGAAACGTCTTGCTAATATTCAAATTACAATACTATTTTAGTCATATCAAACAAAGCTTTATTTATTAAACTACTTGTGGTCTGTCTGACAGCTTTTCTCTTTAATAAGGAATAATAATAATAACTTCACTTTCAGGTTGTTTTGTGCTAAAATGGAAAATTATGTAGAGTAGTGAAGTAATCTTCAGTTTCCAAAAATGTAGTTCACTACAAAACTTTTCCGTGTATTTTTACTTAACTGAGGGGATACCCATTTTGAGTGACGGTTTTCTTCAATGCCACTACGTTTCAAAATCAAAACATAAACATTTACATGATGTATAATCTCTTCCTATAGGCTTGTGTGGGCATAAAGATATACAACACAACATATAAAAAGAAAGCAAAAAACAAGACCACTAATCATGCTATAGTGCACTTGTGGGACTAATTAATGACATTCTGTTATAAGGGACATGGCATGCAAACTTGCTTTTTGCCTGCTTTTGTATTTCCACTTGGGTCTCTGCCGCGCCTTTATGTGTGTGTGTGTGTGTGTGTGTCTGTCTGTGTGTGTCTGTCTGTGTGTGTGTGTGTCTGTCTGTGTGTGTGTGTGTCTGTCTGTCTCTGTCTGTGTGTGTGTGTCTGTCTGTCTCTGTCTGTGTGTGTGTGTCTGTCTGTGTCTGTGTGTGTGTGTGTCTCTGTCTGTGTGTGTGTGTGTGTGTGTCTGTCTGTGTCTGTGTGTGTGTGTGTCTCTGTCTGTGTGTGTCTGTCTAGGTCTAAGGAAGTCCAGTAAGAAGCGTAGTGAGTCTCCCCCCGCAGAGCTCCCCAGCTTTAGGAGGAGCACACGACAAAAGACCACGGGCTCCTGCGCCAGCACCAGGTAACACACCCTGCAGGGGGCGCCACGTCCCTCGTGCCGTTTTAAGAAGGCTGTTCGTCTGTTTATGTCCCCACCTTTGAGTTCCTGTACCCGTGTTCCTGCTCCTGGCTCTCCATGTCCTTGTGTTTGTCTCCTGCACTTGTCCATGTTTATGTTCACGTTTTTGCGTCCCTGTCCTCTCATGCCCCGTTCCTGTTCTGTCCCTTCGCCTGTCCCTGGCCCTATTTATCCATGTGCCCGTCTCTATTTTTTATGCCTGCTGTTTCCGCACCATTGTCTCCGTCTGACTCCTGCTGTCCCCCCGTCCCCGTGTCTGCATCCCTGTCCTCCTTACACTGTCCCCCCCTGTGCCTGTCTCTCTCTCTCTCTCACTTTTATGGTTTTTATTAATAATCCCTGTCCCTGTTTTTTCGTTTCTCACGCCCATGCCCGTCTTCTCCGGTCTCTGTTCTCGTCTGCGTTTCTCTGACTGATCCCCTCTCTCTGTCTGCGTCTGCGCAGTCGGCGAGGTTCAGGTTTAGGGAAGCGTGGTGCAGCTGAAACTCGCCGACAGGACAAAATGGCCGAAAACGACAACAATCAGGACGGAGCCAACTCCTCACGCACAGAAGAGACGCCACAGGGAGCTTCAGGTACCGCGCACGCGCACACACACACACACACACACACACACACAAATCCCTGTTACCTATTCAGTGACCGATACACCCCTCTCTCTCTCTCTCTCAGCCTCCAGTTCAGTAGCGGGCGCTGTCGGCATGACGACGTCCGGCGAGAGCGAATCAGACGACTCTGAAATGGGGCGGCTACAGGGTACTCACTGCTGCCACCTGCTGTGTCCTGTGTGTGATGGTTCTGATTTTAGTTCCATTAACCGTGTGCTTTTCTCTGAACAGCTCTGCTGGAGGCCCGTGGGCTCCCGCCTCACCTGTTCGGACCCCTCGGACCCCGCATGTCCCAGCTGTTCCACCGGACCATCGGCACCGGAGCCAGTCAGTCTCTGTCCGATCTGTGTAAAAGGCGTGTAAGGGACGTAACGTGTTTTAATTAACCTCTGTGTGTGTGTGTGTGTGTGTGTGTGTGTGTGTGTGTGTGTGTGTGTGTGTGAGAGCAGGTTCGAAGGCTCAGCAGCTGCTGCAGGGCCTACAGGCGACCGGGGACGAGTCCCAGCAGTTACAGGCCGCTATAGAGATGTGCCAGCTGCTGGTGATGGGTAACGAGGAGACGCTGGGAGGATTCCCCGTTAAGAGCGTCGTCCCTGCTCTGGTGTGTACATCCTCATCCTACAGTGCTTACTAACACGCTCATACATACTCCTTCATACTCCTACATACTGGGTCTCGTTTGGTTAATGTGAAGCGGGAAGAACTAAACGATTTAGCCCTATAAAGAACCGGAGACGACGCCCGATTCTGCAGAAGGAATTGTTTTTTTTTAAGCTTCGGCGCTCTGCCGTAAACGTAAAGATAAATACTGTTCAGTCTAAATCCCTTTAGAATTGGGCTTCCTCTAAAAACAGCCTCCAATTTGACAAACGTTTCTTCCTGTGCTGTTTTTAAACGTTTTACTCTGTCCGTTTCCATTGGTTTGTCGTCTTGTGTCTATTGTCATGAACAAAGGATCTCCCCCCGTTGTGTAAAGAGAGAACGTTTTAATTGCGATTGTAATCGGCTCTTTCTGGTCATTTCTAGATTTAAACCCTTTATGTTGTTTCTGATGGATGTTGTGTTTGCTCTCTCCTCAGATCACTCTGTTACAGATGGAGCATAACTTTGATATTGTAAGTATCAGAACACTCCTTAACGTTTACTGTACTGAATGTGGAATCTGCAGGAGCTAATAATCCGTAACAACGTGGAAATAAAGCGAAACTTTATCACCGGGACAGCAGCGTTAATAAATAACGTAATAAACATGTACATAATGTTCCTATTGCACCCTGGTTCTGCCTCTTTCGGGGTTTTCTGATAGGAAAAACGTCCTGAGCGGGTGGGATAAGAGGCGAAATGTTAAAGCGTCAACAGTGCAGAACACACACACACACACACACACACGATGTAAAAAGGACTCACGGGATTGGCAACAAGCAGCTAAAATAGGAAATGAAGCCCTTCATCTGCTGTAGTGCACAAAGATTGGACTCTGGAGCAGTGGATGAAGATCATGTGGCATGAGGAGGCAGTGTGATGATCCGGGGCGCGTGTGTGTGTGCGTGTGCGTGTGTGTTACAGATGAACCACGCCTCCCGGGCTCTCACCTACATGATGGAGGCTTTGCCGCGTTCCTCCGCCGTCGTCGTCGACGCCATTCCTGTCTTCCTGGAAAAGGTACCTACTGTTTAAGTAAACAGGATTTTCATGAGTTGAGAAATTACTTTTGTTTTCTCAAAGTCTCTCTATAAGGGCGACTCCGATCCACAGCCCCAATTATAGGCACAACTCTTTATATATGACGAGTGAGAAACCCCGGGGTGTGGGTGGGTGTGTGTGTGTGTGAGAGTGTGTTATCGTAACCTTGATGGGAACCAGTGAGATGAGGCTGTAAATGAAACACAGCCAAGTAACAGACTAAACATAAGCATGTAGAGTGGAACGTTTATCTGTTTGTGGATTATAGCTGTGTGTGTGTGTGTGTGTGTGTGTGTGTGTGTGTGTGTGTGTGTGTGTGTGTGTGTGTGTGTGTGTGTGTG
>JAUZST010003687.1:2500-16948 GCA_034779995.1 Parotocinclus haroldoi | reverse complement strand
TGAAGTTCTTTATGGAACACTGGGACGCCATGTCATCCAGACCAGAGAGGACAAGGATAACCCAAGTTGTTATCAACACTTCGTTCAGAAGCCTGCATCACTGATGGTATGGGGTTACATGAGTGCTTATGGCATGGGCAGTTTGCATGTCTGGAAAGGTACCATTAATGCAGAGAACTACGTTTAGGTTCTAGAACAACATATGCTCCCATATAGACGTCATCTCTTTCAGGGAAGACCCTGCATTTTTCAACAAGATAATGCCAAACCACACTCTGCAGCAATCCCAACATCATGGCTACGTAGGAGAAGGATCCGGGTACTGAAATGGCCAGCCTGAAGTCCAGATCTTTCACCTATAGAAAACATTTGGCGCATCATAAAGAGGAAGGTGCGATAAAGAAGGCCCACAGCGATTGAACAGTTAGAGGCCTGTATTAGATCTGAATGGGAGAGCATTCCTATTTCTAAACTTGAGAAACTGGTCTCCTCTGTCCCCAGATGTCTGTTGAGTGCTGTAAGAAGAAGGGGGGATGCCACACAGCAGTAAAAATGGCCTAGTCCCAACTTTTTTGGGATTTGTTGACGCCATGACATTTGGAAACAACATATTTTTTCCCTTAAAATGATACATTCTCTCAGTTTAATCTTTTGATCTGTGATTTGTGTTCTATTCTGAATAAAATATTAGATGCTGGCACTTCCACATCATTGCATTCAGTTTTTATTCACAATTTGTTTAGTGTTCCAACTTTTTTGGAATCCGGTTTGTAGAGTGACCAGTTTAGCTTTGCATACATTACTTTGGAATGTGGGAGGAAACCAGAGTACCAGAAGTAAACCCATGTGTACATGGTGAAAGACTCTACACAAGCCTGGGTTTGAAACAAGGGGTCTTTAAAATCTATTACAACACAGTTCGGTGTTTAGTTTTGTGGTGATACGCTTCAACAAACCATTCATAGCTTGAATGTATTATAAACCTAGGTGTTTATTATTTAGCACATCAACAAAATTTTGAAGTGGGTGGTCTACAACAGGGAGGTGGGAGGCACAGTGGTCCCTTGTCCAATTCCAGGGTGGAGCATCCAGGGTCCTTTCTGTGTGCAGTCTGCATGTCCTCCCCATGTCAGTGTGGGTTTACTCTGGGTACTCCATTTTTCCCACAGTTTAAAGAAGTGTGCTAGGTTAAGTGATTACTCTAAATTGGCACTGACTTGTGTGTGTATATAACTAGCGTAGATATAACCTTGTGTGTGTCGCTGAAATGGCCACTGATGCCGATAGCGACGTTAAGCAAACCATTTATTATTTTTATTACCATTTATTAATTTAAGCAATAAATAAAGTATGGTCATGTGCTGTTGTAGCACTTCTGCTTCAAGGTTCAATGTTTTGTGCATATGAATACGCTCCTCTGCATACTTCAGTTGTAACAAGTAGTTATTACTGCTTTACTGGAGTTACTCAAACCAGTCTGTCCAATTTCCTTTGACCTCTAGGATGAACAAGGCATTTCTGAGCAGATATCTGCCACTCATTGGTTGTTTTCTCTTTTTGGACCATTTTATATTCTATAAACCCTAGTGATGGCTGTGTGTAAAGATCAGCCCACTTAAAACGAACAACCATGCTGCGTTAAAAGTCACTTAAATCACCTTTCTTCAGCATCCTGATACAAGTTTTGAACTTAAGCATTTCGCCTTGACCATGTTGGTATTTCTAAATGCATTGAGCATTATTATTAAAAATTGGGCTTATTAGAAATGTGCGTTAATGAGCAGTTGATCAGATGTACTTATTAAAGTGGCTGATGAGGCAGCAGTTCCAAAAGATATGACACCATTGCAAATCCAGAATAGTAGTTATTGATATGGGAAACAGATGGTGACTGCCTTTGACTACACTGTGAGAAATTGTGATTTAAAGGCAAAACCACAGAGCAAGTTATTTAAATGTATATACACTATGTCACTGCTAAATACATATTCCCCTTTTTAGAATCTGCTTGCCTGTTTTCGGAGTGGTACTGACACGTTCACGGGGGATGCGTGTGAGGTGAAAGTAGCAGCCCCGACACACTCCGCCTCTGCAGAAGCCGAGTACTGGAGGATTCGTGCCATGGCGCAACAGGTACCTTTTGCCTGCAGCTTATTACATAAATGCTAAATATTAAGCCTGATTGCTTTAATTGCCATAACAATAAATTATTGGTCAGGAGATTAGCAAGAACTAAGAAAATACAGTCCTTGCTAGTCACTGCTGCAGTGAAATGTTAATGTCTATTAAATATTGTACATCATGAATATTATCATGAATATTAAAATGTCTTGTATAAAACTCAAACCAGTGTCATCATCTTTCTATATCCATAGCATAGCCATGAGTCGGTAATGTTATTGTAATATATAAATAGACATTAGACAATAACTATTATTTGACATACAACAAATAAAAAGACAATAACACTCTGTAGGGAGTATGCACACTGCTCACCAAAATGATGGGATATTTCATTATGTATTATATGTTTAATATATATTCATCATTTTTGCGAGTTGTATATATGCATATGCAAAATGAGAAAATGTGTGCCAGTTGGAGGTGGTGTTCATTATGGGTGTTATTAATAATTAATAATTAATAACTGGCATTACCCTAATCCAACCACAGCTGGGAGAAAATATTAGAATATTCGTACCATCTTCATATGCTTTGGACATGTCCGATCATAGATACTTTCTGGTCATTTGTTAGCAATACCCTCTCTACACTACTGGAACAGCCTGTCCGGCAAGACCCGAAGTTGTTTCTTTCAATGGATGGTTCTATGGATCCTTTTCTTATTCATCAGAAGCGTATCTTCTTGGCTGGACTTACAGCGGCCAAAAAGACACTACTGAAATTGCGGTTTGAGCCCCACGTTCCTGCACATACCCTCTTTACTGACTATTTTCACAACATCACTCTTTTTGAACTTACAACAAGGCTAAAACGGAAACCAGTACATCATGGCTTTGTAATGAGAAGAAGTTGTTAAAACTGCTGAGAATGTAACGGTAGTATAATACCTACTGTGGGTTACAGAGTAGCTCACCACTAATCTGTAATTGTTAATCCTTTGTTTCTTTTTTTTGTACATCCTAGACATCTATTATTGTTATTATATGTGATAACCTTTATGACCTATATTCTGTGCTTGTACTGGTATTGGACAAGGTTAATAAAAATATGCATTACAAAAAAAAAGAATATTCGTACCAGAACCACCAGGTACAAGGTACAGTTTTTACCCTAAGCCTGAGGGTAGGGGGGCTGACGTGTCGGCTGTCCTTGGAACCAACAACCCGACCAAACATGCAATATAACAAATTGTGGTGTGAGGGAGGTTGGAGAGACAAGACAAGAAGACGTAACTGAGGAAAATTTTGAATATGGTAAACATTGGGAAAGATTGAAGATAAAAGAAAGCCCCGCCCACATATTGTCCTCCGAGGAGTACAGTATGTGAGCACGAAAAAAATAAACTTCTTATCACATAAGCACATATAATGACATTTGACAAAAGTCTAGCCATGGGGAAGAGGGAAACTGATTGGGGGAAAAACAGCAACAACGAGCAGCCATCCGGTCTATAGCAGCTAAGTAGAGTACTCACACAGACCTGTCATGATGCGACTGGGGGGGAGAAGCAGTGTTGAAGGGAGGATGGGTACAGTGATGGATTATGCAATATTCACCACATTTTGGAAAGACCTTTATTCTGTAGCAGTGGTGCTTTCATACCAAACTGTTATGCAGCTGGTCAGGATGCTCCCCACTGTGGACCTGTAGAAATTGTGGCAAAGGTATGGGAGATTGTCCTCTTCGGAGGAACTGTAGATGTTTTTGACAAGGTGTAATGTGTTGAGTGACCAGGTCAGGTACTCAGTTATATGAACTCCAAAGCAGCTCATCTGTTGGTCTCACATGAAACACAAACTATTTGAGAAACATTTTTCAGTTGCTCGTCATCTCTTTGGTGCCATTTCCAGGTGTAGCAACACTGATGTAGCAACATGGTTGGCCCATTTTTTTGCCCAGGAGTATGGATGAGACTAAGAGCAATATGCTATTAAATTAAGCGGAGGTATAACTGAGAAGTTATAAACTAGAGAACTAATTATTTTGTTCTGGGAGTTCTCTCTTTATATATGTATACAGAGTACAATTGAATCTTAAAATATAATCAAATAATTTTGGAAACTGTGAAAGGTGTTCTTTCAAGTTCTTGTAAGTTAGAGTAACTATGGTTTTGCATTTGTGTTTTCAGGTCTTTATGCTAGATACACAGTGTTCTCCTAAGACTCCCAGCAGTAAGGAGGGATTTGAGCATGCTCAGTCTTGTGTGCTGATCATCGAACTTCCTGAAGACCAGCAGTCAAATGGTCACACTCAAAAAAGGTGGATACAATGCCTATAGACACACTTTGTAATATCTAGGGTCAATATTTATTATTAATTATCGTAAATCAAGGTATATAATTTAATAGCCAGAGATAATATATTGTATATTAAAAAAAACAACCATACATAGTTTAATTTCATTTGTTGCTTTAGAAATGCTTTTGTTTACATGTAAGAAAATGACAACATATAAATGTTAAATACTGAAAGTAAATCTTGTCCTAAAAAGATAACTCCAAAACTAGTGGTATTCTTGGTAAAGATAGGAAAAAATTTTATAAAAATAAAAAATAAGAAAATGAAAAATATGCACACCCCCTGATTTAAATGATTTTTGGTTAGAAAGGCAAAACATTTTGTAAATGTTAAAAAAATAAATTAACCAAAGTGTTTTTCAGCTTTATGCAAACTTGTGTAGCTGCACAAGCAGGCCAAAATTACAGCAGGGTTATATATCAAGAGTCTCCTTCCAAAATGAAAAGGGAAAAATATGCCAAACATAAAATCTGAGGCTTAGATATACGTTTACAAAATGTGACAGTAATTTTTGTGAGCAGCAAAGAATCTTTTTATTCAGTTTTTTGAGCTCTCATCTAGGGGTGGACTGTCTGACAAAAATGTTTCATTATGATTTCTTTCAAGCTGGATCACAGTCGACTGTATTTATTGAATGTTGGCTTTAAGACTAATTATCTAATTAGTAAGAGTAATTTTAGGACAGTTTAAATTGATCACAACTACTAAAGTAATTTCTACTGATGAACATATAGTATAATAATAAAAGCAGAAAACAGTGACTACTCTACTAGAAGTTTTTCAAACAAACTTCAATAAAGTACACTTTATGGGTTGTCCAAATTAGCATTTTCAATAATAACGTATTTAGTATGATGGTTCTCACGATCTCTCTATTTAGACTGTTTGTGCAGAGTTTTTTATTATTTATAATTAATATTGTCATATTGAGTGGCCATACTATTCTTCATCTCACTTATTTGTCAGTTTCGGTCAAATTTAGATCAGAGTTCTGGTATGGCCTTGTCAAAAGCTTTATTCAGTGAACAATGAACCATATCTGTGTTAATTTGGACACACATTTGTTGGTTGTACTGCTTCAAGATCCAGCCAGGCAGTGTTGGGGAAGTTACTCAAAACAGTAATGTATTACTGATTACTCATTACTTAAATAAAATTGTAATGGGATTACTTTACTCATAACCTTCTAGAAAATGTAACTCATTCCTCATTACATTACTTACTTAAGTTACATTCTAACTACATTACATTGTAAGATCTATTCTCGATCAGGACAGTAATTGCAGAACGATATGTGCGTTCACGTCCGAGTCTCCAAAAGTCTCCAACAACGCCAGAAAAAGTCGCTAGATTTGTCTCTAGTCGCTTAAAAAAAAAGTCACTATAGGGGTCTGAAAAGCCACTAAATTTTGCAACACTGTGTGCGTGTCATAGTCAAGTCACATGACCGACTGACAAGGCAGCTGTGTCAGGAAGTTAGTACATACACAAATTACGCAGAACACTGCTTATGCTTTTTAAAAAGAATAATACTTTTAATAGAAAAACGTGAGTAACTCAGGTAACGCAAGTTTTTATTAAGTCAGTAACTGTAATGTGACTACAACATATTTAATGGTAATGCGTTATATTACTGCATTACAGGAAAAAGTAATCGTATGACTGTAACGCGTTACTTTGTACTGCGTTACCCCAAACACTGCAGTCAGGATCCGTTCGAACTAATCTTCTATTAGTTCATGGAGTGCATGATGTCATATATTCTATCAAGATTCCTATGGTGTTTAGAGGAAAAACCAAGTCCTATTTAACAGTGGAATTAGATTATTGAAATAATTAGATTATTGTCTGTATATTGATTTGCTAATCTAGTTAACCACAAATTTAAACATTTAAACCATTTTTACAAAGAATGCTAATTCTGGAGCTATATGTGTAAAACCATCAGTAAACATGTGTGGTCCATTTCACTGTGAAGATTAATGTTCAATACAATAAAGTGTTTAAGTAAAGCTGGACATACAGTTAATTTTATGTTTCACAATTTCACATGGTTTTAATGGATGTATTGATTGAATTAATTTTGTAATTACTTGTATGCTTCCCTTGTGCTGACATTGGTGTAGGAAAATTGGGTAAGAAACACATCTGACTTTCACATTTCAGGATTTTGAAGTTTATAACATAATTAAGATCATGGAGATAACTGGCCTTTTTTTCAAGCTTTAACATGTTTGCATTTTAGGACGTACATGTATGCATTATTTAACGTCCATGACGCGTTCTGTAAAATTCTGCCATCTTGATGTTGTCCAAACACCATATTACATACCGTATTGAGCAATGCTATAGGGAAAACTGTAGTGTACCAGTATGGACTAAATAGCTGAGATACTGCAGTAGTTGCTTAAGGGTAAAGCTATATTTTACTGTAGAAGTGATTCATTTATCCCCGTCTTACACCACACCATCGCTTATTTCTCCCCTCACGTAGTGATCATCTCAATGCTTATAAGGAATGTAGCTCAGCATACAGTTTCCTAATACTTACACAATACTTACACTGCATGTGTCTAGGCATTCTATAATTTTCAGTTTGTATTTTTTAAGTCATCACTGCATAATGCACATATTGTAAGTTTCTCTGCATACATTGTTGGGTCCTGACCATTAGCGGGCAGAGTAAGGGGACTTTTAACTGTGTAGAGAAAGAGATAGACTGCAGTCTGTTATGGTAGTGCTACATATAAGCTATATAATATAAGCAGATCGGATTTGGCTTTGATTGGCTGTGACCGGTGATTGGCCAATCAGTCTCAAATAACTGATTCTATTGCAATTTAGCGATATTCACATTTAGCGTACATGTGCACTTGTGGCGACGACAGCAGCACAAACATGAATAGCACAGTGCTTTGACTAACGTTAACTCAGAATTCAGTTCATGTGTAAGAAGCGTAAATCTCTAAACTGTTAATGCTCAGCTGATCTGTGTTTGTTTCCTAGTCCCAGCATTTAGTGTGTGGCTCGATGGTCTGTTATTTTTGGTCTTTGTGTGCCTGTGACTTGTTTTATGTGTCTTCTTATCAGTTAATAGAACATCACAGCGTATGTTTTAATTGTGCTGTACCAGTTTTAGTGCAAGAGTGTTTCTAGTGCGTTGTGACTTACAGTATTTTGGTTAGTATATGCTGCTATCAGTGGTTGAATTCAGTGTCTTTGCTTTTTCTTGTACCCTTGAAGTAATTGGTTAAAGGGTTTAATCAAGGCTGTCATAAAATACAGTTTGAACAAGTTTGCAGTGAGTGATATTTTGTGGCCAATGGCACAAAGCTAAAGCTAGTGAGATAATAAAACCAGGTATATGCCAACAGCTCCTGCTGTCTTTCTTTAGCAACTGTTTCTGTATGCTGTATTTTCTAATTATTAGACAGGATGAAAATAGGAATCTGTCAATCTGAATAGGCAGGTCATCTATTTAGAAATCTGGAATTGGCCAATAACAGTGAATATTATAGTCATGCCCAATAGTTTTGAGAATTGCATAAATTTTGGTTTTCACAAAGTTTGCTGCGTCTGTTTTTTACACCCATTTGTTAGATGTTTATATGGTATAGTGAAGTACAATTATAAGCAGTCCGTTTGTTGTTTAACTTTTTAATGAGAAATATATCCAGTTTATGCAAAGAATTAATATTTACAGTGTTAATAATTCTTCTTTAAGACATCTGCAATTCAGCTCGGCATGCTGGATATCAGTTTCTGTACAAAATCTTGAATGATGTCAACCCATTCTTGCCTAATAAGTGCTTGAAGTTGATCACAGTTTCTTGGTTTTTATTTGGCCTCCCTCTTTTTGAGGATTGATCACAGGTTCCCAATGAGATTGAAATCTGGGAGGTTTCCTGGCCACGGTTTTGTTCACCCAGCCACTTTTGCCTTGTGACATGGTGCTTTACCATGCTGGAAAAAACATTGTTCATATCCAAATTACCCCAGGATCATTGACAGAAGCTGCTCTAATGGGATTTTTTACTACAAGATGAAATCCAAAATGTGTTCCCTTCTCAAAATGTTTGGCCACGACTGTAGTACGAAAACTTTTACAAGAAAAAAAAACCTGGGCCTATTAAGCTAAATAAATGTAGCTGTTTATAACAATAAGAATTATTTTAAAAACTGTTGTCTATGTTGTCTGTAATAGCATTCCATTCAGGACAATTGTGGTGAGCCTGCTGTCTCACCAAGTGCTGCTGCAGAACCTGTATGACATTTTGCTTGAGGAGTTTGTAAAAGGCAACAGCAGCACAGATGTCCATGACCATGCAAGACCTGTCTCTGAGCCCAAAGCCACAGGCTTCCTGCACTATATCTCAATGCATAACCTTGCTATCATCTTGGACCTGCTGCTGGACTCGTACCGCACAGCACGGGACTTTGACACGCGGCCTGGCCTTAAATATCTTCTTATGAAGGTATCAGGGGTGTGTGGAGCTGCCAACCTGTACCGCCAGTCTGCAATGAGCTTCAACATCTACTTTCAGGTATGTTTTAATTTTTTTTAATAGAATAGAATGTATGTCTTTATGTTTGTGATTGGACAGTTTTTGGGGTGATTGTGGATTTCAATTAATTTTAGAATTCATATTTTAAAAAGTCCTTATTTATCTAAAATTATTTCTAAAAAATAAGAAAAATCAGTGTGCATTAGTTACGTTTGTTTCAATACAAAAGTTATAAACCACAGATATTTATTGTTGTGGTTATTTAACTACATTTCATTAGTTAATAAACATTTTCTGCATTTAATGTCTGAAACATATTCCAAAAGTTGGGATGGGGTATGAGGTAAAAAAAAATCTAATTAATGATGTGATTTCAAACAGGTGATCTATACAGGTGATTGCAATCATGGTTTGGTACAAAAGTAGAATCCATGAAAGGGTGAGTCTTTGAGGAACAAAGACTGCATGAAGAAAAATATTGAAATATTAAAAACTTAGTTCATTAAAGGAATGGATTTGCTTATTTTTTCCCTCTATAGTGCATAATATCTCGAGGTGTAACTATGCAAAAATGGAACAATGTGCATAGTCGAGAATATATCGAGTTAGCTTATGTTTTCGTTTATTACTTATATAATTTCATCTTTTGAACACCATGTGGCACACTCTTACCCCATACTCAAAAAGTACGAATTTCTATTAATTGCAACACTTAGGATTCTTATTTTTTCTTATTTCTTTTATAGAAAAAAAATACATATTTTGATTTGTTTTCTTCACATATAAATAAAGCTACAGTAGAGAATTTGGTTTACAGTTTTAAACTTTTAATTTATTTATAGTAATGTATTTATAGTAATTTATTACTAATTGCAGGAGTTTTTTTAAACATATGTGGGAAAAGTAGAATTGTATTGCATTTGTTAAGGTTCCTACCTTTACCCGTGCAGTGCTGCCTCGCCAATTGCTGTTACAATTGGTAACACGGCTTATAATCAGTGTCTAGTTAACGACCTGATGACGAACACCTGAGCCTCCCTTTACTTAAGCAGGAGTTCTAGAAGTGTTCATTGCCAGGTCATTTCACTCCACCTTGCACCTGACCACTGGTGCACACCCGCTCAGGCGCAACTTGACACACTGGGCGTTTGCTCACTTAGTTTGTTGGCTAGTCGGTCCTGGGACTTTTAGTGCCAATCGACGGGTACGGGGGAAACCCCTGAGGTATTTAGCGTTTGAGGGACACTTTTAGGGGTTTTCGGTTCACTCTCAGGTGTGCTTCGGCTCGGCTTATACACACCGCGCCCTCTCCCTCCTCGGCCACTGTTTAGCCTCACTCCCCGCTTCTTTGTTGGGCCTTGCTGTAGTCGGCTGCCCTCTCAGTTTGAGACACAACCTGGCTATAGCCGCCACCCAAGCCGGGGTGTGTCTCATTGGGAGAGGGCAGCCGACTAGTGCTTCGGCGCCATTCACGATAGATTTGTGCTTGCGCTGCACGTACGCTCAAGCTCACATTTGCCCTCTGCTTCAGCGCCTTCACCCCAGTCGGCTGCCCGCTCCCAATGAGACGCTTGGGTTCCGCCACCCGGCTGCACGCTTCAAAATAAGATGGCATTCTTGCACTGCATGTGTGCTCGGCTCGCCCTCTGGCATTCCGGAGTCCCCCCCCATGCCTCACGACTTGGGAGACATCCCAAATCGGCACCTCATCGTGCCTTTTGTACGCTCGCCCACAGTCCTGTATTGATTCCGCCGCTTCCTTCCTGATGGCGCCCGGGAGTCGGGCTGCACCCCAGACCTGTGGCTCATGAAGCTAGCATCCTGGGTTGCCTCCAGACCCTGCCCGCTATAAGCCGCTATAGGGTCGCTATTGGCGCCAAACCCCATAAGGGCAGCCCCCTGGCGTTCACCACGATTTATTCGCTCGTTGCTCCCATCTGGGATGCATTTTAACCTTTTTGTTTTTATATGTTAGAAAGTCTTTCGGTCCTTTTTTTTCCATTTAAGTTAGGTTATATATTATTTCCTTATTATTATTATATGCCATGGGATTCCTTGGTCCCGCGTACTTGGGTCCTAACACATATCGTAGCAGCATTGTTTAAACTTTAAAAAAGAATGCCTTTTCGATGTAAAATTGTTAATTGAGGAAAAAAAAATCTAATAGTGAACTCAGTAATGTGAATAGGACACAGATGCACACAGTATATTGTTATACACTCATTAGTAACATTAAACAATTCAAGGAATCTGAAGGGATTTCGGTAAAAAGCAAGGCTGTAAGCCAGTGCCAGAAGGCACAGCATCAATAATCATCATTAATCAATAGCTGATATAACAATATGAGCAAGGGATAATTTTGGCAAACCTAGCACGGGAGGGAAAGTAATGGCACCATGATGCATTGTAGGTGGAGGGAATATAATGCAGTGGGAAACATTCTCCTGGGAAAACCTCTGCATTCATGTGAATGATTTACAAACATACTGTAATTACAAATCAGGTGGCTTTAATGTTTTGGCTGATTGGTGTAACTCTTTCACATGTTAGATGCTGTAGTTGTAAACATTTATTTTGACCAATTTTGTAGAAAACATTCAGAAACTATGGAATGAGTGGCCATTTTATTAGAGCCACCTGCCCTTTTAAGCCTGAATGTAATGAATTTTATATACCACCACCTGACCTAGAATAGACCTTTTTAATAAAACATTATAGGTCACTGTTGTGCCTTTTATGAATTCTGGTGTTTCCAGGCAGTGTTGTGTGCCTTGCTGACCAGCCAGGAGCACATCACTGTGGAGCAGGTGAAGAAGATACTTGGTGAAGAAGAGGATGGTGAGGAGGAGGGGACCTCAGACTCATCGCAGGCATGTTC
This sequence comes from Parotocinclus haroldoi, assembly GCA_034779995.1. Classification (NCBI taxonomy): domain Eukaryota; kingdom Metazoa; phylum Chordata; class Actinopteri; order Siluriformes; family Loricariidae; genus Parotocinclus; species Parotocinclus haroldoi. Next base: position 5,083 of record JAUZST010003687.1, on the reverse strand, counting down.
ATCTGAGGACGAGGACATATTTGAGGAGACGGCAAGGGTGAGTCCGCCTCGCCGGTGGCGTGTCCACATGCCTGCTCTAAGTACTCAGCCAGCTGGCAGCACAGATTGGGCATGGCTTCTTAAACGTCTGCAGAAGCTATGCATGGACCTCTGTACAAACTACATCCAAATGCACCTGGACCTGGAAAACGGCACCGAGGAGCAACCGCCCACCATCCGGAATGACTCCATGTTCTTTCTGCCCCTGTTCCCCTCTGAGAGCTCCACTCCTTCCACTGGCGGTCAGTCCAGCCGCGGCACGCCGCTGGAGGAAAGTCCCCGGCTCTATGTGCCCAGTATGCCCACTTTGGAGGAGGAGGAGAGGAGAAGGAAGAAGGAGTGGTGGGAGAGTGCTGGAAACAAGCTTTATACCATCGCCACTGACAAGACCATTGCTAAACTGATGATGGAGTACAAAAAACGCAAGCAGCAGCAGCAGCAACAGCACCAAGGCTCATTAACGAAGAAGACAGGGGAGAGGATCACACCAGAATCACCAGGGCCACAGAGGCCTCAGCAGCTGCTGGATCAGAGGACCATGAGGCACTCATTTAGTGCTGGACCAGAGTTACTGCGTCAGGGCAAAAGATCACGCTCGGGTTCAACAGCCAGTTCGCATAACATCTCTTTCAGAGACTCAGAGGCACAGATTCAAGTACGCATTTGTTTGTTTGTGTTTATATTAATCATAGTGTCTTGGTGTGTAGCACTGTTGCCTCACAGTGAGAAGGTGGAGCAGCCTGGTTCTCCCCATGTCCTTGTGCATTTACTCCAGGTACACTCTGGTTTCCTCCCACATTTCAGGCTAATAGGCTAATTGGCAACTCTAAAGTGCCCTAGTGTGTATTAATGTGTATGTTCCCTATAATGAATTGGTGCCCTGTCTAGGGTTGTCCCTGCCTTGTACCCTTTCTAACCGGCTAGGCGCTGGCTCTGCTGTAACCCTGTCCAGGTTCAAGCAGAAAAGAAAGTGAATGAATAAATCAGGAATATTTTAGCACTTCTTGTACTAAAAAAAATAATAATGATGACCGTTATAATAATACATGTAATGGTCATACACTGTTCACAAAAATTAGGGGATATTTTATTATTAAATAAAATGTATTTTTGTGAGCAGTATATTAACTACTGCTACTACTAAAAAACAATAATACCAATTATAATAATAATAATAATTATTATTATTATTACGTGTCATAACAATATCAATATATACAGGTATGTGCCTTTCAATTACAGCATTGCATTCTGTAAAACAGGACATTGACTGGACATTACCAAAGTCTTTTTATGCTACTGTAATATAAATATAAAGGTTAATGATAAGTGCTTCAGAGATACCGCCGAAAACACAAGATTAATAAGTGATTGAAATGACTGACAGAAGCCACAGATGCATTGATAGACAGTATTACAAACAACACAGAAGAGCAGATAGATGAAGCAAAGCCTCAACAAGTAATGTACAAAAAAGTTCATACAGTTATAGGGACGAAAGAATATACAGGTATACAACTAAAGGGGTTCAAACAAATGAGCTATATTTATAGGACATGCACATGGATTTGTATAGCATAATTAACATATACGTAATTAATATATACGGCTTATTTCAAATAAAATGTGTGAAGTATCTCACAAAAGTAGAGAGTGCCACTCTCACGTTTTTGCAAATATTTTATCTTTTCATGGGACAATACTATAGAAATGAATCTTGTATTTAACTAGTGTACAGCTTTATAGCAGTGTAGATTTACTGTCTTCTTAAAATTAACTCAACACACAGCCATTAATGTGCAAATAACTGACAGCACAAGTGAGAACACCTCAACGTGAACATGTCCAAATTTTGCCCAAAGTGTCATTATTTTGGGCGGCCACCATTATTCTGGCACTGCCTTAAACCTCTTGTGCATGGAATTCACTAGAACTGCACATGTTGCTACTGGAATCCACTTCCACTCCTCCCAGATGATATCCCGGAGTTGATGGATGTTAGACACCTTGTGCTCTTCCACCTTCTACTTGAGGATGCTTTACGTGCACAGTTGGGTACGGGTCTGGGCATACTTGGCCAGTCCGTCATCCTAGGCATTTTGGAGGTGTGTTGGTACAAGCTGGAATTCATGTTTCCCTAAAAGAACCGCAGTTCCCTATTACCAGTAGCACTTATGCAGACCCAGACCATGGGATGCCAAGGACTAAATCCATGCTCTACACACAGATTTGATCCATCTTAAATATGTGGCCGATATTGGTACACCACAGCATCCCCAGTGTGTGTTTGTGTGTGTTTGTGTGTGTGTGTGCGTGTGTGTGTGTGTGTGCGTGCGTGTGCGCGCGTGTGTGTAATATGGTATTTGCACAGCATTTTGTTCACATAAGGTGCCGCATACCTGTACTGTTACAGTTGCAACTATTAGTGTAAGAAGAAACACACTTTCAAAAGAGAAATGAAATGAAATATAAGCATGTATTTAAATGATGTGAATATAGTAAATATATATAGTTAATATACCCATGTGTATGTATTGCTAATTA
>JAUZST010003686.1:0-16949 GCA_034779995.1 Parotocinclus haroldoi | reverse complement strand
ACACACACACACACACACACACACACACACACACACACACACACACACACACACACACACACACACACACACAAGAAGGCAGACTTGATTTTACACATCTGTGACAATAGAACTGCATGAAACACCTGAAGGGACTCAGATGTTGAACATTAAACTCCTTTTGATCAACTCACCTCCTGGGTTCTTTCTTTCAGGATAAACTGAGATGGTGACAGACTTATAACCGAAGAGTCCATTACTGTGCGCTTCTCCGGGTCACTATATGGCACAGCTCGGATAAATGCAGCCCGGGAGCCCGTGTTACGCACAGACACACACAGCTTGCTGACCCGACCTGCCTGAATGCCGCTCAGCGTGGCCACATAACCATCAGAACGTTTCCTCAGTTCCTCCAAAATCACGTTACTTGTCCCACCATAGCCAGATAGAGGGATCTCAAAAAGGCAAAACAAGCAAACGTTGGGATAGAAATGTAACTAATCAATGACAAGTTGAAAACATTTAGATGTAAGGCTGCAGTATGTTTTGCTACAAGAGGTCAAAAGTGTATTTTTCTGTATGTCTGCCTTCTAACTTTGAAGTGACAGATATTCTGGATTTTGCACATAATGCATACGTTATGAATCCAGCCCTGAACCAGTCATCTAATGAGGTCCTCAGTTGTGCCATGTAGGTTTGTTTGCTTAACGCCGCTATCGGCATCTGTGGCCATATCAGCAACAAACACCAGGTCATATCGGAACTAGTTCCGATATGCCGAAAGCTCCAAAATGAGAGGATTTCAATTGTATGAGGAGTTACAATTCCATCTATAGCATGAAGCCACAAAAGTCAAGAATTTAAATTGTCATTAAGAAATACCAATATCCTAAGCCAATTGCTCTTTAACTACAGCATTACGCCGATAAGAAATCGGTCAATAAAGTGACAATTCACCAAGACTCTGCATAAAGTTACAAAGAATTTACAATGTAGCTACTTACAGTGAATTTAACTCCAGGCTGAGATGGTCGAAAAGCGGACTGTTTGATCTCAAGCTTGGCCAGCATGGAAGCAACACGAGTAGGAGCAAACAAAAGGTGAACAGTCACGTCCTCTTTGGGTTTGATTGTTAGCTCTCTGCTCCGAGTTAACCGCTCGTCAGGGCCAAAAGAACTCTGCAGCTGGATGAGAAAAATGGAAGTGGCTGCGTTAACTTAAGGAAAAAAGTGACTGCAACTGCTTCAAGTGGCCATAGAACACCAGTTTAGCAGTATTCATATATACTGTAGGTCAAATATACACCGTATGTATTGTTTATTTGGTTTACTTAACATCGCTATCAACATCAGTGGCCATTTCAACAACACACAAGTTTACATCTACACACAAGGTTATATCAGGACTAGTTATGCATACACATTTAAGTCAATGCCAATGCAGAGTAATAAATTAACCTAACATGCATGTCTTTGGACTGTTGGAGGAAAGTCGGAGTACCCAGAGTAAACCCATGCAGACATTTACCATAACATTTACCATCAGTACAGTTCAAAGCATTCATTACTCCTACTACATGACCCCGTACTACCGATGCATGAGTGCATTGTAATGTGACGTGTAGCTTAAACAGTCACTGTACATTTAGCTCAAGTTTTAAGAACTATGAAAAAAGTCCTATGGTGAAGGTCACGTGGTGGGGGTAACAACACCCTGCGATCAGAAACTTCTGGGAAATAGTCGAGGTCCTGCAAATTCTGCCTACATGTTTTTGATCCTCAGACATTGGGCTCTTGGATGTCAAGGCCAACTGTACACCAATATGCAACTAACCTGAAAGCAGTCCTGGTCCTGGCCCCTAATAAGGAGACGTAGCTGCTGTGATGTCGTGGGGGAATTATTCCTCAGTACTAGCTTCTGTTGCCTATAACAAAACACAATCTTAGGTTTAGTCTTTAGTAGGTTTGGTGCGCCTTGTTAATGGTGCGTACTTGCGGGTGCTGATGTACTTACACAGCCCTTCCTAGAGTGACTCCACCCCAGGCCATGAACTGTTTGTTGGAGAGTATGGGTGGCACTTCACCTTGTGGCACAACCACTGGTGCAGACGTTCTGTTCTCAGAACTGTCTTGGACCACCTCTCCCTTCAGCACAACCTCATACTGCGGACCGCTGGGCAGTACAAGAATAGTCAGCAGACTGCAAGGACAAAATATATATATTGTTTTACAATACTGGAGATTATCGTGCAGGGTTCAACAAAACCAAATGTCTGAATACCCAGGGCATACAACAGATAACAGAACAGTTAAATATCTGACGAATTTTTTTTTCATCCCTTTGCATGTTCAGTCAAAACAAACAAATGTCAAAGTGCAAATACAAAGCAAAGAAAGTCCATTGCTTTCATTCCTTCGTAGAAAGCCCAGATTTTAATGGGTCGATTCTGAACTTGTTGTGAAGACGTGACAATGTTTTGACTAGACACGTGCATATGACGGATGAACACGGTTAAAGGAGAAAGATCGTTCCCTGACTATCCAAATGAAAAACAGACTGGAACTTGGTTGCCAGTACTGTACAGACATGGCTTGCCAACAGTAAGTTGACTTATGGATGCAAACGATAATATTACGATAATTTACTGCTTTATCGTGAATATACAGCCTAACCTCGTGAACTTGATTACCCATGTTTCATGGCCACTTTTGGCGACAGGACAGCTGACAAAAACCTAGACAAAGGCAGTGACATATCTGATGTTGACAATGTGCTCGTCTGATCACATTTATAATGTACAGAAACAGGAACATGTACAGTTTGTATTCATGTCATAATTTCCTTTGCCCCAAAACATGCTTAATGAACGGAGCATGCAAGATGGGGGTGCGGCCAGTAGCACAGCTCAGTATTTACAGTACAATATCTTTGTAAGCGACCCTGTCAGTAGAATTAAAAAGTGACACCTACTGGCTGGTCAGATGAAAACTTTTCACATTTACAAAAACATAAGGCAAAGCGCATGGAGTAAAATCTGTCTCATCATCACAGGTGACCAGAGAGGAGTCTGGCGAGATATGTTTTTGCGGGGGTGGTTGGCGAGAGAACAGGTAAGACTGTATTTATAAGAAATTGGACATAAAACAGGTTCCAAAAAAAAAAAGAAAAGGTAAGAATTTCAGCAGTTGTATTTCAAAATGTAAATGAAAACAATTTCTCTGCCACCATCGAGTCTGTTCTTTCCGGGAACATCACTGCCTGGTTTGAAAATTGCAGCTCCCAGGACAACAAACACCTACAAAGGGTTAATCCGATGCCCTGAGCACATCACCATGACTGCACTGTCAAAACTTCAAGATACTTACTCTAGGCAATGTAGGGTATCAGGCAATCAGATTATTAAAAACACTGACCACTCAAACCATTATCTGTATGCCTGCCCTCAGGCAAACATCTCTGCTCCATCATGGCCAGAACAGAAACTAAGGAGGAGTTTTTACCCTCAAGTTATTTGAGCATTAAACAATTAATGCATATGGATCATTCTGCACACATAGCCGCTTTATATTGTTGTTTTTTATATCATGCACCATTTGCACTTTATTCTCGTTAACATTTTTTTTGCATTAATAAAGTTACGTGCACATTGTGATTAAAAACTGTAAATGAAACACTTGCGTAGCCTTATAGAACAGTCACTTCTCACTATATATTTGTAGAAATGTGTAGAATTTCTATTTGACAAATAAATCGAATCTGAACCATTGTGATCTACGATGTTTATGAAATCATGAACTTAAACTTAAGTTAGTAACTAAATAACAGTTTGTGTATAATGCATAATGCAGTGAATAATGCATCAATATACAAAGATTTGCTTGGGAGAGTAGAAACTGGGTTCAGGACAGTGACCTTTCCAGTAATTTGGAAAAAAGTTTACATTAATCCCTGCCATCTATATGTTGCCACATGATTAAAGTACAGAAAACGGAAAAGTGTGACAAACCTCTCTGTGAACTTCCGTCTGCTCTGAGCAGTAAACGTAATCACAACACTTTGTTCCTCTCCAGTTCGTAACAATAACTCTTCTGGCTTTACGGTGAAGCAGTCATCACTATCAGTACTCTGCAAAACCAAGCACTTGATCACCAGTAGTAATCACACTTTTTTAAACTCTTAAAATATTCACTGGCTGTGGCTAAACATATTGCTCACAAAAATTAAGGGATATTTAAATAGCAGTGTATTACAGCAATCGAGTCTAGCGCAAATAATGAGCATTACCTTCAGCCTGAGCTGAACGTCAATGTTGCCTGCGTTCTTTAGTGGCAACGTCTGGCTGGCTGACTGACCCAATGGAGACCGGAGACTAACTGTCTGTGAAAAAACAAATCACAACAGACCCTTAATATACAGAAACAAAGCAGGACAATGATCAACAATTTAATCCAAACCTGGTTCAGATCGACATATTTAAACAAAGAGTTACAATCTATTTTTCCCCTTCCTCCAGTGACTGGAATCAGCCAGTTTTTGCATGATTGGTCGTAAGCAGTGACTGGCTGATCAGTCTCAACCCTTCATTATTCTGTGCCAGTCACATTTAGCTTACACTTGTGCACTTATGACATTAATTCAGACTTCAACTGATGTGTGTATGCAGCTTGTTTGTTTTACAGGCCCAACATTTAGAGATTTCTTTTTTTTATCTAGCTCCATTTTACTTTTGAGTTGCTTTATGTGCATGTCTTTTCATTAGTTCCATTATTAGTTATTGTGTATTAGTATTAAAAGCTCACAGTGCATTTGATTGAGTTGTACCATTTATGCCAGGGATTCCATGCAAGACCGTGTTTTTAGTGCATTCAGTGGCTTTACAGTAGTGATCTATGGCTTACTTCTTGGTTGGTGTGTGCTGTGTAAGACTGCGACCTCAGTGAAGCAAGTTGCATTCAGCAGCTTTGTACCCTTGCACCAACTGGCTCTTTTTAAGGCTGGAAAGTACAATTTGAGGAATTTGTTGGATTTTTTGTGGCCGGCGCCACAAACCAAAGCTAGTGGAAGAGTAGAGCCAGGCACGAGCCAACGTGTTTCTGTACGCTTTCATATCAGCTGGTCATATATTGTAAAATAAATTGAATCGGTCAAGAAAAACGCAATGAGTGCACGTGTACTGATAAGTGAAGCTATTGGCTTTAACAGATTCAGTTTGTGGCAAGTGCCACTCATCTGATCAACCAATACAATTATAATAAAATGTCTTACATGGAGCTGCTTAAAGGGAAAAGCCAGAGCTTCTGTTAGTTCCTTTCAAAGCATACCAATCACACCAAAAATGATCAAATAAGTGGAAGGTCACGGACCTACTAAACACTGCAGACAACGGTTCAGCCCTACACGAAAAGGTGCAGACTATAAAGAAGGCAAGTAGATCCAGGTTACGACAACTGCAAATCTTTACCTGCAGGTCCTTAGGAGCATGAACTCTGGCCATTCCAGACCTTGCTCGTATTCCCACACTTTGGATGATGCGACTGGGGCCGGGGCTATCCACCTCAACATCTACACGAGCGCTGAATTCATCTGGTGGACCCAATTCATCTGGATGAATGTGTACATAAGATTTAGCCACTAGGTAATAGACTTGCAGCAGAATTGTTGTAATTTCATATGCCTATTTTAGATGAATGTAGAAACGTACCCGAGTTGGTGCTGAATTTTTGAGGTGCATTATAATGAATCCACACAATGAAGCTGTCTGGATTCTGTTAAAAGAAAAAAGGGTTTTATTAATAGTATCCTCATTAGCCTAAGTGTTGTAGCAGCTTTCAGACAAAATGATCACTTACATCTCCACAGCTGGAATGCAATACATGGTTTATGACTGATATAGATGGTAAATTCGGGCCAGAATGGACAGGGCCATCGGCAGTTAAAGCAACAGGACTCTTCGAGAAGCTGAAGCAATGCCAAGCAGAGGCATTCTGGAAGAAAAATGTCAGTTTTAACTTATAAATAGCAGTTACATTATTAAACATGTAAAGGCAACACTGAACGTTTACTAACCGCACTTATAACTAGGCGAATAGGCACAGTTGCACGAGTCATGTTAACCAGTTTAAGGGGTAAGGACTTAACGCTGCCACCTGCCAGATCTCCAAAGTCCAGACAGCCCGCCTTGCCTACATCCACCTGCGTATTTAAAGATCACACATTTAACTCTCACAAAATGCCTTTGTAAACCGGTTTTTAAAAAGCGGTTAGATTTGCACAAAATCCTTACCTTTATTGCAGGGTTCTCAGCCACTGCAATCAGCACAACTTTCTTGGCAAAGACTTCAGCCTGAGCCACTGTCTCAGTCTCAGCAGAGGCAGGCCAAGAGGACACAGCAAGAGTACACTGGTACAGGCCAGCTCTCGGAGGAATCAGCAACACCTTCTGATCCTCCGTGCTCTTAGGACCAATAATAGTCTTCTGCTTCACAATCAGCCACTGGTATGGCAGGGAGTCCACCTGAAAGGGATGTGAAGGGTTGAATCGGACAAGCGATGCAATTCTTACAGTCTTACAATTCAAGCATTGGTGGGTTAAGGGCCTTGCTTAAGGACCCAACTGTGGCAGCTTGGCAGTGGTGGGATTTGAACCCTGGGTCATCAGGGTTTATAAATAAACTTTATGTTCTCAATCATAAATTAACTAAATGAGCTGGGTCCAGTAATCCCGTCTTGTCTAGTTCAGCACAAAGCTCTCTGCTACTACATGGTGGTATATAATCGTAACGCATACAACGATGTCATCTCTATGATGCATGTCAACATCGATGCACATTTTGCCTTCACAAGTCATCAAAATCATGTCATGATGCATCGTTACACTCTTACTTCCTGGTACCATTTTTTGACATTAAGGGCAAAACAGTTGGGCTAATTGTACAATTATTTGAGTTGCCGATCATGTTTACATTTAGAACTACAGTCATGCAACACAACATCTGACTGTATAATCATCCAGGGCCGTTTTTTATATATATATAAAAAACACAAAATCAAAATGGTTAGCCATTTAGGCATCATCTACAGGATCCGATAGAGAGAATTACTCTGCATATTGCTTGTGAAAGACAAATCTAAATTCAAAATTCAGAACAGAGTTTCTGCTGTATACTCTAAAACCAAACTAAATTCAGAAACATTTCCAACGTTGCCCATCATCTCGAGATTAACTTACTTATCCTACAGTACCTTGCCAGATACATTAGGACAAACAATACTGAATGGCTACAATAAAGTGGCTACTCCATCAATAGCGATACTCTACATTATCCCATATAGCTTTTCTGCAGAATGGTATATAAGCACAATACCCCAATCACATGCCTCATTTCAAATAACATAGCACAGATGTTATTTACCATTACATTTCATTAAATCAGACATAGTTAAGCACTTTAAGTATAAATAAAACCAACAAAAACAATGAGTGCAGTGTTCTAACCTTTTCTCCATCAATGGACAGATTTACTATGGAAATGGACACTTGCTGCCAGCGTTCTGATGGATTAAAGATGCTGAGTGACGTCTGACAGGCAATTCCTACACAACAGGCTCCAGGAAACTTCAGCTCATCAGGTACAACCACTTGTGCTGGACAAAAGCGACATAAGAGATCAAAGTAATCGAAATGCTGAATAGCCGATATCCACAAACACTATTTTGAAGAGAACAAATTATCACTTGACAAATGCCTAGATATATACAACTAATCCTATTTAACAAAAAAAATAAATAAATCTAAATCACAGACCTCTGAGATCAGCCAGGTCCCTTGCAGACCATGTCCCCAAGCTGGGCTGTCCATACGATTTACTGATGGGGTACTGATGAGAATGCTGTCCAGCAGCCATATAGCCTGATGACAGACCTGTTGGTCCAGGTAAATTTGGATGTCCAATTTGCGCATTAGCACCAGTCACAACAGTTGACAGGCCATACGGTCCAACCACAGGTGCTAAATGGTAGGTGGCTGGTGGCATGCCTGAGGTCAGGTACTGCTGGGGCAGGTGAGAGCCTAACAATGACTGCCCAGGTAGAAGTGTGGGAAGACTAGTGGGAAGATCTGACAAAGTACCCTGAGAAATGTAGTTTGGGGGCAAGCCAAACCTCAAGTGCTCCGATTTGTAACTGGAGGGAGGAAGTCCATAGTGTGATCCGAGGGAATCCTCACTCCCTGTTCCAGAGACGTTAGGAACTTTATTGGTAGTGTGTTCTGCTACCACCCCACCAGGCTGATGCGGGATGTTGAGGTTGCTGGAATAGCCAGAGTCAACTCGAGCAAAGAGACCTGGTTGAGACTCCAACTGTCGATTCCCTAGCCCACACTCATGCCTGTAGTCTTTGGGAAAACTGGAGTTTTTGATTTGTGAACCAAGTTCTGAAGAGTTCTGGGGTGGCTCAGGAGTTTCAGAATGACAGGATGAGTGCGAACTTGTGTCGCTTTTATGGTTCGAATGAACAGGTTCCATCGGTGGAGTGGGACTTGCTCTGATGATGGTGGTACTCAAGGCCATGGAGTTATTATTCTGATATGGGGGGAACAAAATATAAACACAATGCATTATTTATACACAAACGTCTTACAAACCTGAAAAAGGCAGTGAATTGTTTTGGAATGGTGGCTTAGTGTTAGTGAACCAAACTTTGAATGAGATGGACTAGGGTTCAAATGAGTAACAGACCGATTACAACTAAAAAACAAAAAGATGGCCCTAACACATGCACTACTTTAACATTATTTGTATTACCTGCTAATCAATTTTTCTGTTAAGGGCAGCAAAACCTTTATTTTACTGAGACTGAGAAAATTTAAATGTTCATTTAAGTTTAGCAACTGTGTCTCTGAATTATTATTATTATTAGCAGTTCAGTCAGTTACAAAAAACAGTAAGCCCATAGCAGTGACTGACGGTGAGAATTAAAATGTGTCATTTTTGCACAGCAGAAGTTTTAAAGCTTTGAGGTTTTAAATTTCAGAAAAAGCTAAAAGTAATGTATGCTGTTACACAGTACAAAAGATTAAGATCCATATTGTCTGTCACTTGTAATTGTACCTCTAAAGGTAATCTGTCGTTTTGCTTTGTTCAGTAAAAAGTTGCATTTTTGTATGACTCACCACTTTAAAAATAAATTCCAGTGGCGATTGGAGGCACAAGATGATATTCTGATATACAAAAGGGCACAGTGCAGAAAAGTCTAAGATCCACTGTAAAAACTCAAATTAAACAAAACTGTTGAACTTATCTTGTTTAAACAATATCCATACATTTACATTTACGGCATTTAGCAGACGCTTTTATCCAGAGCGACTTACAATTATTACAGATTTATAATCCAAGCAATTCTGGGTTACGGGTCTTGCTCAAAGACCAAACTGTGGCACAGGTGGGATTTGAACCCTGGACCTTCTGGTCCATAGTCCATTACCTTAACCGCTAGGCTACCACATATCCAATAATGAATTATCTCCTATTTCTTGTGAACAACGTAATTAAGCTTACCATTGGGTGATCTGGAGTAGGTAAGAGTGTGTTTTCATTAACAGAGAGGTAAGTGAGTCTGCTGAGAGATGGACTTGAACAGGGAGACTGGGGAGAAAGCGGATGATTTTCAGGACTCTTCTCAACCACACCACTACTAGACGAAGGAGATAAATCCCTATTGAATAAATACACACAAACAAAGTAAGATTTTAAACATCCGAAGAACATGTAAGCAAGACTGACCAAAAGAGCTGATGATGCTTACCCGTATCCACTAGGCACGGAGCTCTGGCTGGGGCTTGAATGGGTGAGTGGAGAGGTGGATGGCCTGAATGAGTAATGGCTGGCCTCAACAGCACTGGATGCATTGCGCTCAGGTGAGGCTTTAAGGACAAAAACATACACCTAAATGAACACATGTTTTGTGACTTAAATCTCGGGCCAATTTTTTTTTCCAGTAAAGGGTTATGAAATAATTATCGGGAGGTCAAAACTTGGCAGAATACCAGGGCAACAACTAGGTTTGCTAATGTGTGGATAAAGGTTGGGTAAAAGACCATGAACTACTGCTTAACCCAATGTTACTACAAATGTCTTAACTTGACTGTGGCATGATTGTTAGAGATGACCAGTAAGATTTGGCAATATGTTAAAACATTTACATTTCAATTTTTAAAAGACATTTTATGCCTCTTTTCATGAAAAATGTGATCGCAGATCGTGTTCCCTCGTTTATCGCGGGGGTTATGTTCCAGAATGAACTGCGATAAGGGACCTCTATCCTCTGGAGATTTTGGAAAATGATAAGGATACTCTACCTCTGGAGATTTTGTTTTAGGTTGTTTTTACCTTAAAAAAAATTGTTTTTTTTTTATTACAATGTTTTGCGAAATTCTTTCCTAGGTCTTCTGGATCCTTTGGATCTAGGAAGCTAAAATATTAAAAAGTAACGGTATTGCTGATACTAGCCCTGTGTTTACTTTGTATCAGATCGATACCAAAATTCCCGGTATCACCCACCTCTAGCAAAAACCTGCGAAACAGGGGAAATCCACAAAACATCTTTTCTGTACTACTATTCAAATATTATCCCACACTTAGTAAAGTGATTTCTTTGCAAAATCTGGTGCACTTTATCCAATTAAATCAGACTAATTGCACTGCTCATAATAAAACATGCAGTAGGTCAGTAGTATGTTCTTTAAGCACTGACGACATCTTCGATGTGCTCAGAAAAGCATCAGTATCAGGATTATAAAAGCACTGTCACTATAATTCCTAGAATTGTTAATCCGACTAACCAGTTGGCCGATTAATCAGGTCAAATATCGCCATTTTGAGTTATAAAATGTATTTATATAGTTTTGTTTTTTTTTCCATTTTAAAATGAAGAAACATTCTGAGAGAAACCTTCTGTGAGAGCAGGGCCATTTATGACAAGATCAGAACTGTTTCCAGCATTAAAATTATAACTGAGATTAAACACTAAAAGATGCTGCTACAATTTAGCACTGCAAGCGCTTAAACATTTTTTCCACAATGTACTAAAAAGATGCCTGTATCGGATAGTAATAAAAGTGCATAAAACTGTATTCACAAAAAAAGACTGTAAACAATGTATATAAATCTTACATGTCAATTTAAGTTCAGAAACGTTGCTATTCAATACACTGCTCAGTAAAATTAGGGAATACTTCTTTTTGAAATATTTAAATTAGTTTGGAGAAGAAAAAAAAAAAAATATTGGCATTGTACTTTATCGGCCATCAGTGCCCTCACTCTTAATTAATTACATTAATTACTAAAACTGAGCCTGACCGCAGATAGAAAGCTGAAAGAGTATATTCTAAATAAACTATATCTTCTTACACTCACTGTATTCAACAAGCATTCTTATTACAATTTCACATTAGTTCTGTTGTAACTGCAGCAATGAATCAAACCTACCAAATTTACTCTGTGCAGTTGAGAAAGAACTCTGCCGAGCAAGAGTTTGCTCCTCTTTCCCTGCAGTCTGAGGACCCCTTGGAGATTTCAGTGATCGTGGCTGCTCTGTGCCGGATGTGTTCGACTGTCCCGTGCAGCTTTTCCTTCGTGGAGCATGAGGAGAAGTCTTCAGTGTAGGCAATACTGAATGTCCACCAGTTCGAAATCCAGGGGAGGTTTTCTGAGTAATAGAAGAGTCTGATGTAGAGTCACTACTTTTAAGAGATTTGCCTGTTCCAGACACCTGAGGTCGTGCTGTCCCCATTTTGACCGTCGACTCACGACAACTTCGGTTTCCTGGAGATGTTGCCAAATGACAGTCACTTTGACTTCTTTCTGCACCTGATTTGCCTTGTACTTGTTTAGGTTTAAGAGACGATGACGCAGAAGGCTGTGTTGCACCCACTGACCTCCTGGCTGGATGAGCTGCAGCTGTCGGAAGGCTGTTAGCCTTGGGTCGTGGAATCGCACTTCTCTTCACTTCTATCCTTTTAACCTCTGTTCCATCCATAGACTGCTTGCCAGCATTAACTGGCAAAACCTGACATTTCTTGGCAACATTTTTTGCAGGTAAATTATCTTCAGTGGGGAGACTGGCGGTATTTTTTAAGATGACGACTGACGAGTGAGAAGCCGCCAAATTGTCTGCCAAGCTCAGAATGTCTAGGCAGGACTGGGAGCTAGAAGCATCACTATCACTGCTCGATACGTCTGCTTTCTTCAGGTATTTTTCCATGTCAAGGGCACTCGCGTCACTTGGTGGTGTTACCTGTAAGCTGCCCTGAACTTCAGACATTGGCTTTGAATCAGGGGTTTCATCAGCTTCCCTGATCCCATTATTCTCACTGCCTCTAAAGCGATGCTTTTTAGATAGCTGCATGATCATGGCTGCAAGCTGAGCTGGGTCGGAGCTGATCGATGCGTCTGCAATGGCTGAGGCAATGGTGCTGATGCTTAGTGCCAGGCTGCCACTGGAGTTCGACGAGCCAGAGGTATGGCTTGAATTCTTCAAATGGTCCAGTGACAATGCAGGTGAAACCTAGTGTCAAATAAAAATACGTTCAAATACTCACATAAACCTTAAGCCTATTCGGCTAGTAGAACTTGGAAGACCTTAAGACACGCAATTTGAAATGGCCTAAAGCCCCTTACTGTTGCCTGTGCATGATGCTCTGAAGCAGGCTCAGCTGCTGTAGGTTCTAGGGTCTTCTCTAGATCCTCTGTAGTTTAAAAGCAGAGACAAAGAGGAAATTTCAACAACCTCAGTTAATATTAAATACAGCCCATTACAGGAACATTAAGTCCAGAAATATACTTGCTGTAACTGCATCCATTTGACACATCAGTTGTGCGCATACCACGAAACTAACACGATGCGCGTGGAAGACGCAACATGTGTATAAAATCGTAGGGCTAGTGTAGGCACTCTGCAGCAACAATATAGTTTGTTTATAGTTTTGAGGTCGATTTAAAAGCTCACTATGAGGACTTGACAAGAAAATAATTAACAGAAACTAGTCAGAGAACGTTATATATGTGCAGGGAAAAAAAAAACAAAAAAAAAAACAGTGGGCCACTTTCTATGAGCTGATGCCGTGTTTTGGCTAAACAACTTGACTTAAAACTTAAAAAATGCCTTAACACAGTATGTTATAGGTGTATCCTCTAGATAATCCCCCCAGTAACTCGCATTATACACCAGTAAGTACACTGCTCACAAATTTTAGGGGACATTTCATTATCAGATATTTCATTTTGTTTACGCCATGTGATTAAACAGCAAGTATAACCCCGACGCAAGAAGGTATTCCAATACCAGGACTCATGGTTTCATCTGCATCGCTGATCTGCACTGTGTCACCATGTACAGAGCTTCCTCTAGAAGAGAAATCGGATGGCCGGATCAAAGCAAAAGGCTCCCTCTTCTCTGGAGAGTTGATAATATAACCAAATGATGGCTGAGTGAAGAAAGAAGGCAGCATTAAGTGTCAAAGACTGCCAAACCAACATGTAATTAATTCTTTGAGGTAATTCGGACTTTAATTAGATGTATAGTACATAGGCTTGGGTATCGATTTCCGGTTCCATATTGCCAGAAGCAGGATCACAAAAACTGATTTTTGATTCTACTTACCAGTTCCATCTAATGCATATTATGCAGCAAACCGAGCAGTTAAAAGGATAACATTTGTGAAGAACACAGTCCAAATATATATTGTTAAAAAAGATACTCTACAGTTAAACATTTGACACCATTTTGGAATGGAAACCCATTAAGATCCAGCCCAGCATAACAAGTACAAGTGTCAATGGAATGCAATCGAAAGTCATACATATACACAAGTCAGTGCCAATTTAATGTAATAAATTAACCTAATGTGCATGTCTTTGGACAGCGGAAAGAACTGAAGCACCCAGAGTAAACCCAAGTAGACATGCATATTCCACACAGAAAGGATCCAGGCCGCTCCACCCTGGGATTGCGAACACTTTTATATAGAAATCATTTCAAGTAACCAAGTGGATATGCATAGACCATCTATCTTGGATCTTGTTAACTCTTCAAGTCCCTGAACCAATCCTTGTGGATACTAAGCAACTGCTGTACTAGAGGTATTGTGATAACGATATATTTGGCAATATATTTCAACAACATGCAGTTGCAACAAAATATATTTTATACTTTGAAATACCTGACCTCGTGGCATTTTGGACTTTACTTGTACTTAGCTACGTGCTCCTGCTCGAGGTGGTGAAACAGATTAGATTTGCTGTTATAGCTTACATATCATTGTAGTGTGTTGTACAGCTGCTATTTTGTACCAAAACCACTTCCACACTACCAAACTCGTTCCTCTTTTTGGGACAATTTCCACCTCCGCAAAACCCACTTTCTGCTCTGCCTATGAGTCACATAATAAAAGTGCTCCATACTGTGTAAATCCATTACGTCATTACGTAAAGACATCAGAATATCATGATACCATTATGGATGTAATATGTACCATTAACTACAAATGACATTTGAATTAAGCAGATTTTTTGCAGTAAATGTTGCAGCTCTAGCCATAATGAGACAATGCTCTAAATACCTCTTTAGTTACTAAGTTACTCACCCTTTTAACATCATCTTCACTGCTGCCTAAACAGCCCAAAGCCTCAGACCGTTGCTGAAAAAATTCCCCCAGGGAAATGCGCAAGTAACTTTGATTCCCTTGCTCAAACTCATTAGAGACTTGGGAAGCCCGCAACAGACCATGATTACTAGTCGGACATTTCCAGGAGGTGTCAAGATGCACGCTGTTGTTGACAGGTTCTATCTGTTCTTCCTGTTGGGGAGGAATAGGGGGTTTTGTAACTTCATTTGAGGGCATACTCACCGATTGTATCAACACTGCAAAAGAAAGATGGCTCACCTGCATAAAGCGATGCTCCTTCTCAAACACCTGTTGATCCTCAATAATCTTATTCATAGCCTCACCTGAAGAACAAGCAAAAACCTAAGACTTGACCAAAACAGCACAGATGATAAACAAATCAAATATGTACACTAAACGTCTTAATCCTGGATTCATAGGAAACATCGTACCGAACACATTTTATTACTTGAGCAGAAAATGTCGACATGACGCATTCATTTTTTTTTTACTTTTATGTCACCGAGTTCTTTTGCAGATTGATACGGTCTACAATACAAGCAACAATACAATCCAGGTTAAGGGTATCGCTCAAGGATCAAATTGTGGCAGCAGCAGCGGAATTTGAACCCTGAACCTTCTGGTCCGTAGTACAGTACATTAACACTTTGAGAACCAAGGGAGCAGTCAAATTTGTATGGAACCACTCAGTATGTCACTGACCTTATATAAATAATGCTTCATGCAATGAATTCATTAGCTTCATTGTCAGATTGACAGGAATTTGTCAGCTACATCACAGTTTTTGTGTGAAACAAAATCATACTCCATGCGAGTAGGCTATTTTTGGATGTTACACAAAAGGAGACACTGTAAAGGGTTGTCAGCAAAACATGCAAGGTCAAAATCGGTACACCCGAGAAAACCCCAAACAAACCTATTCCACTGCCTAAACAGATAGTACTTCGGAGGCCAGACCTTACAATTGTGTCCACAGCAAGAACAATGTCACTGCTATAAAAGTAAACAATTTTATGAACATCCTCAGGGTGGTAACTCAAATTTGCACCAGAGATAGTAGCCCATGTGATCTCCATCATCCCTGTTTCTTCGTGGTTCGAGATATTTAGCAGTAGACACCCATGTTCACCCTCATACGCTTTCCATATGTACTTGACTCAATTCTGAGACACTTTACAGAGATCAGTTGACCTAACGCATGTCTCATGGGAGGAAGCCCATACAGACATAGGGAAAACATACCAACTTCACATAGATGGAGTTCACTTAGGACAAAACCACAGATCTCTGGAGCTGTAAGGCAGTAGCTCATCCCTGAAGCACTGTGCCACCCACTGTGTTCAAATGCAAATTAATCTGATGAATATCGGGATACAGCTTCTAACAGCTGTGATATGGTATCATTGCCCTCTACTTACCACCACCAAGAAATTCCTCCGATTGCAACTGGATGGCCATGTCTTCGGGGATGTTTGACTCCTTTTCAAAAGAGGCGTAGTAGGCGAGATCAGTGACCCATTTGCCCTCCTCGTTCTGGTAGACAACACTACGATTGGAATTTGTACCTACAAGAAAATTTCAAGAAAAAAATTGCATTAAGTTGGAATTCAATTCCAAACCAGAGTTATGAAATTAAAAAAAAAAAAAATCAACATGCATAAATTTTCTATACGAACAGTTAACCAACTTGAACTGGACAACAGTAAGTACCCTTGCTTCTTGACTACAAAGGGAACTCATAGAATTCGGTCCCCAATGCATTTCGATCGGTCCTTGATGCATTTGTTCTCGTAGCTTAAACTTGTTTCAGCAAAAATTCAAATCACAATAGTCCTTGCTAAGTGGAGAGTTCCGCTGTGTGTTTCGTGTTATCTATAATACTGTATTCTTACTGCAAATTAGTCTCTATTGGTCCTAAAAACACTTAAGAGCAAAGCAAATGGAAAATATAATACTTTAGAACACAGTTAGCTTAACAGCTACGCTAGTGCACTGAGCTTACCAAGAGACTAAGCATTACACTTACTTTTCACATTTGGCCCATTACTTACTAAGTTACATGAGATTTATCAACATGATGGTTTGTGTTAATGATTTTAGACAACTGTAGCTTAAGCTAATTATAATGACTAATAGGCTCCGCTATGATGCATGATAAAAACTATATTCAATTCAATTTAACTTTATTTATATAGCGCTTTTTACAACGTAGAATTGTCTCAAAGCAGCTTTACAGTAATACATTATCTAAAAGGCCAATCCCAAATTGAGCAAGCCTAGGGCGACAGTG
>JAUZST010003685.1:0-16953 GCA_034779995.1 Parotocinclus haroldoi | reverse complement strand
AGAGAGAGAGAGAGAGAGAGAGAGAGAGACAGAGAGAGAGAGACAGAGAGAGAGAGACAGAGAGAGAGAGACAGAGACAGAGAGAGAGACAGAGACAGAGAGAGAGACAGAGACAGAGAGAGACAGAGACAGAGAGAGACAGAGACAGAGTGAGACAGAGACAGAGTGAGACAGAGAGAGACAGAGAGAGAGAGAGAGAGACAGAGAGAGAAATTTTTGTGGGTAGAAATAAACACTGTAGTAATCAAAACCGTCATTAAATACATTATGAAAGTTTTCTTTTTTATATTGTGCACTCCTGACAAGTGAATAAGGTACATACAACCCAAAAAGATAAATAATAGGTAATAATATACTGCAACAAACTATTTAATAAAAAAGTGTTACAAATGTTTAAATCATACCACCCAGCACAATTACATTTGCGTCTGCTAAATGCTGTAAATGTAAATTACATTCAACCCATCATGTCCAGATATTGTATTAAATATGACGTGTACAAGAGCTCTTACCTCCTAGTCCCTCTACATCCTGGGAGTCAGTAAAGGGAGCAGGACCCCAGACCCGGACGGTACCATCATCAGAAGCGCTGGCCATGAGTCCAGGCAGCACAGGGTTCCAGCTCACACAGTTCACGGTGCGAGTGTGGCCGGTTAGCTCGGCGATGGGCAACTCACTGCGCTTGTGCCAGATGTACACTTTGTGGTCTACAAACAGGTGTATGATACAAAAGTCCTATTATACTGTACCTTTATGACATTCAATGATGGTAATATTTCAAATAAGGCCATGTAAAATGAATACCAGAAATCCGTGTGCCATAACGGAATTACTGCTCTTGTCATTCGGTATACAATCAATCAACAAGATTTAGAAAATCCTGACATTAAGATTGTGACTATAGTTATATTATTGTTACTATAGTAAGCTACTGTAGTTTTTGTTTGAGGGCAGATTGAAGTGTTATTAATAAGTTTTTACATTTATTTATTATTCATTATTGATAGTAGTAATTATTCATTATTACAAAATGAATAGAATGTATTTAATTAATGCTGTTGGCTATATTCAGACTTTATCCACAATTCAACTGCTGTACACCACTGCTCCAATCTCTCCACTGGCTCCCTGTAGCTGCTCACATCAGATTTAAAACACTGATGCTTGGGCCTGCACCCTCCTACCTTGCAGTCACCCCCCCCCCCCCTTATTCTCTTTCTCTCACTCTTAAAAAAAAAAAACAAGAAAAAACACAACCACAACAGTTTCATAAGTGTATTATTGTGTAGATTCCTAATCATTAGAAAAAGATTATGTTCCTAAACTACACAGCACCCTAGTGAATGCTCCCCATTGCACATTATCTTGTTAATAAGAAATAACATAAAAAGACAAACCTGTTGAGCAGGCTCTTTAAGTTTCATTTTGTACGTTTGTCACAATAACAGGCAGGATGTGTTGCTGACAGAGGTGAGTCAAAACTTCTTACCTTCACTCCCACTGGCAATGAAATCCTCATTATGGCCTCCAAAGCAGGAGTGGATGGTGTAGAACCCTTGGGTTACACCTTGGTACTTCCTCACCAGTACCCGATCATGTAGGTCCCACAGATGAACTCCCTAAAGAGAGCACGAGATTACTGAGTGAGCAATTTCTATAATTGCTCAACAATTATAGAACAAAATCTGTAATTAGATAAGTGGAATATTCAGACTCAGGCAATCACAACCTGCTTTTAACAGTGTGGACCAGACCACAACCCACAAAAGGTAGAGATAAGAGATCGGATGATTTAGAAATAAATTATTTATCATTGAAGAAACAAAAAGTTATCATTGAAGAGCTCTGTCAGGCTTGAAGGTCAATTTTAAAACCTGCTCATAGAAAAAAAAACAGGTACAAGTCTACCTAGATTTCCAGAATATTGTATATAATTTGATTAACTATAGTAGCATCCGGAGCCGCTATCAATATGTGGCTCCCTTAACCACTGAGTCCACACTGCCCAATATCATTGGTGTCACACCAAAAGAAGTTTTAGAACTGTGCCACCTTTGCCATGTGTCGCACCACAGGCATGATTGTCGTTTTGAAATATATTTAATATATTTTATAGGGCCAAGTATGCGGCGATTGATCCAGATATAGTGACAGAACTGTATAGTGATTGGACCAGATACAAGTGCCTGTGTTAAGCTCAAATGCAATGTTTATACATTATATACTTCTATAACGGTAGCCATATAATGGTTGGATCAGCCATTTGGAAGAGGCTTTGGTGCTCCATGCCATCCACCTGCTAGTTTCCAATCTGTCAGCCTTACGGGCAGAAACATGGGCTGCACAAGACTTATGTCTGATTTGTTTCTGATTTGTTAGTGGTGACTGTCCTATTGGACGTTTAGTCTTCCTCCGCCATATTGTTTGACAAGCATTGATTCATTTCTAAAACAGCACTGCGTGTGACCCTTTTACCTAATGTCTATTGGATCACATCATGGTGTCTGGGAACCATTCTAAATGAATAGAGTACCTGAGTGGCAACGTTTAACAGAGCTAATCTGCCGTTCTTTGACACGGTGAAAGACATTATGGGGTGATCTTCCTGGACTCTGTGGAACACAATTAAAAGTTAGTTGTAATACAGACAGAACAGCCTTTCCAGACAATCTGGTTTTAAAGGAAATTTCATGCCCTTACATGTTTCTGTCAGTCAGATCTTCAAAGTTGTAGCCGCGGATGCGTTGGTGCGTGTCTGATGCCAGTACGGTTTTGCCATCACTCAAGCACCACAGGCACTGAACACGAACTCCCTCCCATGAGTCTAACAGATTTCCATCGAGATCCTGCTCACACAGAAATAATTATAATGGAAAGTATACTAAAAGTACACCAAACAAACTTCAGTTAGACAGCACATTTAAGGCAATGGGCAAAACCAGGGAAACAACTGAAACATGATTGAGTTTCACGTCTTTGTCTGTTAACACTGTCTAAAAAACAATTTCTCTTTTTCGAGATGTGACAGTTTTAATTCATGTGATAAGACATTGCATTACGGGCAACATTTTTGGCAAAAATGTGTGTGCACTTCTACTGGTAGTGCTACTGGTCACTGAGTATTGTATTACAACTTTTAAGCAACCTATAATCATAGTCCATCCGCTTTCACAGCTGTCACAAGATGATAGATAATACATTTTTTTACAACTAACTGAGCATTCATAAGCATTACCCACACATAGTCAGATGTCAGTAAATCATTATGGTCTCACACTTGGTGCGTATGTGGAGACTTGTAATAACTAAATTGGACTCATGATGACTTTTCAATTCACAGACTGGTCTTTGAGCATCAGAGATGCCTGTATCCTCATACGTGTTCCTTCAATTACACTGCAAACACATGGAAAGTTGGCTCTTATGTTTCTAACGTCTTGCTCCTGCCGGGATTGAAACTGTTTTATCCATCTGCCATAAAAGAGTGTCTGTCACAGGATGAACAGCCAGTCATAGACAAAACTATGCACAAGGAAAACATATCCCACCATATACTGAAGACTCCCAGTGGCAAAAAAATAAAATAAAATCACAGCTGTCAGGAGCTGTAAAACTACAGGTAATGCATGGTTACACTGTGGGGAGTGGCTAATGTCATCTCCTAGCTCATCAGTGATTACATAAATTGAAAAACAGTTCAATCGGTGCTCTCTGTATAAATGGTCATCACTCGGATGGTCCAGAGGATTTATCATATCTCAGATAAACTCACCCAGGTACACACTCATCTTCAAAAAACTTCCAGAAACTCAGACACGTTCTCAGAGTTAAGATGAGGTTTTAAATCCCATAAATAATTGCAAAGGTATGTTTGGTTAAGGAACTTTATGCAACACTTAAGCTATTACCCAAGGGATTTTTATATTTAAGGATAAAACAATTTAAACAATTTCTTAAGAAAACCATTAAGACAGACCTTTTTCAGCAACACACTTAACTCTAATAAATGTTTGCGGTCAAATATCAGTCATCAGTCGGTCATTTAGCAGATGACCTTATCCAGAGCGACTTACAATAAATACAGTCTAACAATCCAAGCAAATGTGGGTTAAGGGCCTTGCTCAGGGACCCAACTGTGGCAGAGGTGGAATTTGAACCCTGGACCTTCTGGCCCATAGTCCAGTACCTTAACCACTACGCCAGAGAAATGGAGACATCCATCAGAGACATTTCCTAATGATGTATGTAGTTAATGCAAAGTAAAATACAAAATGTAAACAACACATCATATTATGACAAATAATATTTCTGTCAGTAAAATTACACATCCTAGATCTGTTTTAAGACTTGGCCTGCTGTTTACAGATGCCTCCAGAGTAAAAGGCATTTTTATTCACTATTATAATGTGTGGTTAAGACGTCGTTAAGGCTAACGGATGTTGAATGGATGTTCGTTAAATGGCGATTACCTGTATGTCATTTTGGGTTGTAGCCTAATCTGCCTTCTGTATAACCTTTTACTACAACATTTGTCATTTGCCAATACGTTACCAAGTTCATTATGACTCTTTTAGTACTGACTGGCCATGATTAGTTGCAATGAATTTTGACAGCAGAAATACATTTCACTGGTTTTGTCCTGCTAAAGCTTATATAAGACTGAGCATACATACACACTGATAAAACTGGCCTCTCTGGCCTCCAGTGACAAAGCGTTTGCCGTCTGGGTTCCATGCCACACTTGTCAGGCTGTCTTCATGAGACTGGCTCATCTTTGTCCTCAACTCCCCTGTCTGGAAGACAAAATTAGAGACTTAGGATGGACACGTAATTCTAAAAGCAGACTCCCTAGTCCTAAGATTTGAGGCTGCACCTGAACGTTCCAAAGCCACAGTTCTGAACAGTCATCTGGGCCGCAGGCTATCAGATACGCATCGTCTGGGCTCCAGGCCAGGTATGACACTCCATAGGCATGGCCTTCCAGAGTCTTCAGCTGCTTCAGCAAGTGTGTCTCCTGCCAATTCATTGCACACAAACACATTCCAGCTCATTTCATTTATTATGACAAAAGATTTAATATACTAAAGCCAAAAGAATGGGGACACCCATTTTAAGTTACCAAAGTTGGGTTTGGCCTTTTCTGCTGCAACCACCTTTAATAAGAAGATGGAATGATGCTATACAGCCATGCTGTGTCTCCATAGACAAACAGTAATAGCAGTATGGGTTATGCTTAATAACTCCCTAACATTCTGTGCTGTGGTGTAATGGAAATGTTATGGAGCAACAACAGCTTAGGTTAGCTCACAGAATGGAGCGGAGGGCGAATGCCCACTCACTTCCAGGGAAGTAGGATATTGACCAAAAAAAAAAAAGCATATTTTCTGGGATTTTTTCGATAACAACAAAATTAGACATAATACAATGATATTTATTGTGTATATTGTGATCAATCTTGTTATTGAGATAGACAATATGCTTTTCTCAGCATATCAGGATATCTTATAAAGAGTGTAATTAGCCATGTTTATTGGATGAAGTGCAGCATTTTTCACATAAATCACTTTACTGAGTAAGTGATAATATTTAGTAGTTTTAAGTAAGGACTAAATATTGATGAAATTAGTTTGTGATCACATTTATTGTGAGATATATATATATATATGTATGTGTGTCTGTGTGTGTGTGTGTGTGTACAATTTGCTATGATTTGCCATCCCTTGCTTTTCTTGTCGTAAAGCACTTATTTTCATGAGTGTGTTTTTATGCTGGTACCTTGGCTAGTTATGCTCGTCATAAACAGCTAAATCCTGAAGATATATCTATTTATAACCTGCTCACAAAAATTATGGTACATATGGATACTTCATTTTGAAATGTAAACATTGAGACATTATAGAAAAGTTTGTGGCAACCCTATCCAACACCTTGACAGTGACAGAAAAGAGAAGAAAACTGTATATCCCGGGTTCTCCGAATAACAAGTTCAACAAGGACATACGGTGTTCAGGTGACCACATTCTATTCACCATCTAGAATGCCATCATCATTTGTCATCATTACATCATCAATGCTGTAATATTAAAGATTGTCTGTTACAATAATACTTTTGCAGTTCAAGAAAGCAGCACCCACCGGATCAACCTGCCATATAATAACTGTAGTGTCTTTGGAACCTGATGCCAGTTTGGTGCCATCATTGGAGAATTTACAGAACCAGACCTCATTGCAGTGCTCTGTCAAGATCTGCTGGGTGTAGCAAGGGAACTGTTTCCTGAAAAAAAAATAAAAGGATCATCTGCAAGGACGCCACAGTTTATGTGAACTGACATGAAAAAGAAAATAGGTAATGCATACAATCACTGACTTCCAAGCCGGTGCATCACAAAGATCAAAAAGATCAGAAAGCAGAATTTTGTAAGTGCTATTGTTATACTTTCCAAGCATAGCCGAGTCTCTGTGAAGATTGTTTTACTTTAAAATTATGTCAATGCATTTTATTATACAGTGCCCCCTTTTACCCTTTCAGGAGCGTAAGGATTGTACACACATTATTTTAGTTATTTTGACACAAAATTGCTCTCAATCTGGCAATGAAACTAACGCACACATATCAAAACCAGATTTATTTATTTAAGTCAGTGACATACTGAGGGTTTTCATACAAAGTTGACTGCACTAGGTTGTTTCAATTGCATTTAGAGTTCATTTAAAAGTATGGGACAAATATGTCTCTTGGTCCTCAAACGGATTAAAACTCTAAAATCACAGGCTGTTTTAATCAAAAAGTCCATTAGTCAAGATTTTTTAGCATGAATGCAGCTGTTATTCTTTAAAGACAGGTTAAGACAGATACTCTATCACACCTTCAATTAAATTAAAGCCTAACTTCAGTGTTAACTACTATTCTGGATAAAAAATAAACACGGTGTGTTGGTAGTTTTATTGCACAAGTGAAATAAAATCCATGACTTAAACTTCTACTTAAGTCGTTTTCTCATGGTTTGAGCTTATTTTCAAAAAGGCACTCTTCTTTTTCTTTCGGCTGTTCCCAATAGGAAACGCCATAGAAGATCTGACCTGTATATTAAATCTAACAAAAGATTTATGGCAGATTCCTTTCTTGACATGACCCTTCCATTTCATCCGGGCTTAAGACCAACACCAAATACCACGACTGGCACTCACAATTTACTCAGACAAATTAACCTAATGCAAGTCTTTAGACTGTAGGAGGAAACCTGAGTACTTGCAGAAACTAACCAACCGCTTGCACCAAAACGCTACCAGTTGCAATATTGCTCCTGTTACTCACCTATGAACTCTGGGAAACTGATATGATGCTGCTTTTAGGTAAGGAAAACAATATATAAATATTTAGTTTTGGGGTTTTTCGTAGTCTTGTCTTGAAATACTCTGTACTTGTTTGGATGATTCCACTTTTGGCCATATCTGATTGAAGCAATATGCAATATGAGTTCATCCTTAGGTTGTATCAATGGCATACACTTTCACTGCGAAAGATAAAAGATAAAGATAAAATCTAAAGCACACAAACCAACCAAAATATCATGGTTGGTTCCATGGATTCATGCTGTTGTTTTTTTCTTTATTTCACCATCATCTACGTAAACTCTACAAACTGCTGTGTTGGAAAATCCCAAGAGTTGTATCAGCAGTTATTAGATTTATTCAAACAAGTCTACCTGGCACCAACAAACCACAGTCAAAATCCCTGACATCACATTTTGTCCCCATGACGTTTGATGTGAATATTACCTGAAGCAGCTGGGCCATATCGGCATGATTTTACGTTTTTCACTACTGCCACACAACTGGCTGATTTTGAAGTGTCCAGTAGTTCCTAATAAAGTGAGTGCATATGTAAATTAGTGGTTTGCATGATGGTTACGCAGCATTTTATTTACAGACATTTATTTGCTGTGCTGCAGAACAGACTGTTTTATGATGTTTCGGTTTACATTTTGAAACTTTATGATGGTAATCCCATAATGCACATAAAAACACGCTGAGCAAAGCTGCATTCTGAATTTTAAGCTGCAACGTTGCAAATATTGTGTTCGTGGTTTTCACTTTCAAAACATTCTTCAATAAACTACAAGAGATTTGTTAAGGATTTGTGTGTTTTGGTTGAACTGTAGCTTAATGCAAGTGTTTTAAACATGCTTAATGTTTAAATATTTTACCCTATGACAGTATATATAATACATTTCTCGGTTTACATTAAATTCAACTTATGATGGGTTTTAAATACTAAAATAAAAACACAGCACAAAGTTAAACAGGGCAAAATGGAGACTCCCGAACACAGTATATGCTTGAGGAAATGAATAATTTAATTCCTTGTTAGCTGTTTAGTTACTAATGTTTCTGTCATGTAAACCTGGAGGTTTTCCATATCAGATTCCGCAAGTGCACCAAATCTGATTTTCGGAGGTTTTCAAATTATTAAGTTCATGCAAACGCATTCAGTGAGTAATTATGTGCATGTCTGGAGCCTCCGACTGAGGGAACAGAGCACAAATGCCAGGATGTTCTTGATGGGATGACAATCCATGGCAGGACCACCAGAGGCCACTGTTGCAGCCTCCTGCATGTGACACCTGACTGGGCCCGAAATCACTGCGGTGACTCTAATCGGACTCGGGACTTTAATGAGGTAGAACAAATGATTTTTCAGAAACCTCAATGGTTTAGATAAATAAAAAGCAGAGCATGTGTACCTGCTGCATACATGGTCCATCAGCAGAGACACTGAATCCAGGCTGTTGTCCAGCTTGGTGTTATGATAAAGACAGCGATCTCTCTGCAGTTCCACTGCCTGACGCAGCAGAGTCTGTAACCTGCGAGGAGGCAGCATCACCGATGGTGGCAGATACGCTGTGGAAATGAGAGAGAGCAAGATGGAGAGAGATCGAGCAGAAGCGGCAGTTTGCCAAACAAGAGAGAGTGGGGGAAACGAAGCTGCCTCAAGGTCACAGGCAAGGTTAGTGTCAATTCATTTTTTGACTCAGCCAAGTAGGAGATTTTCTGAATTCATCATCTCAACTGCTCCATTTCTATTTATTTTAGAGTTTAAAATCTCATGATTTAAGTTTCTCTCCTCGGTTGGCTGAATTACAATGATACTGAACCAAACCCTGATTCTGAAACTTCAAAAGGAATTACATGGCACTGATAATAGACAGATAAGGAGGTAAAATAAAGACAGATAAGAGGAGGGAAATGTAATTATTATTTTTTTTTAAATCTTGGTTCATCGTAAGTGATACACACTATGGGACTAGTACAAATCTGAAAAACATACACCAGGAGATGAGGTGTGTGTGTGTGCGCGCGCGTGTGCGCGTGTATTGCACTCACTCTGGAGTTTGTCAAGCAACTTGGAGCGAGAAGACATGCCTTTTCCCTCCCACTCAGCCTTGGCTCGGAGATCATCCGAATGGCTGCACATCAGGTACCTAGACATTCAACAGATTACAACATTCTCATCAACAAGCATCTGTTATCTTCATTTTACCTTTACACACTTTTTTTTACTAAGACAGCATTCAGTAAAACTTATTGTGGGTTTGAAGTTAGGAAAAGGGATTGCTCTCTATTCAGAGTATTTTAAATAAAAAAATAGCACAGATATCATCCATTAACCCCCCAAAATCATTAATAAATTGTTGCTTTAAGGACACAGGAGCCCAGATCATACCACTATAGATTCTTCTACCAGCTACCGCAGCTGGTACACTCCCATACTCCCACATATGCCCTAATGCATGTACTTATAGAGGCAGTAAGCCAATCAAAGGACATTATTAAGTAGCTTATAGTCACCTAGGATTAAATAAGAAGGATAGAAATAATTAAATTGGACCTAGATTGGCTTGTATCTGAGGTTGCTGCATAAACAGATGTTCTAATAGTGTAAAAAGTGGCACTGACAAACAAAAAGATGAATCCTGACTGACCCCTAAAAGTTGACTAAATCGGTCATCGGTTATTGTGGGTGAGTTAATAATATAGTGAAATTATTTTGTTTCCTGGCAACATAACGGTTGAGAACTAAGGATGTCACTTGGTATACACTTATATACATATACAAATATGGCTAGCTGTCAATGGCAGGACAGTTTATGGGTGCCGTCACAACAAATTTCCTCTCGTCTAGGCAGAGACAGGAGTGTGTAGTGAAGGTGTCTGGGTGATGGACAAAAACTATGGGAGCTGCTTGTATCCTCTACTGATGGTCTGTGTGAGTCTTCTGTAGCCTACTTACCAACTGTGCCCTCACAGAATCACCACTCCCAACACCTTTTAACAGCTACAGTATAAATTTGCAGATTTACTCAACACACAGGCATTAATGTCTAAACTGCTGACAACAAAAGTACACCCCTAAGTAAAAATGGCCAAATTGAGACAAAACT
This sequence comes from Parotocinclus haroldoi, assembly GCA_034779995.1. Classification (NCBI taxonomy): domain Eukaryota; kingdom Metazoa; phylum Chordata; class Actinopteri; order Siluriformes; family Loricariidae; genus Parotocinclus; species Parotocinclus haroldoi. The sequence continues at coordinate 6,511 of JAUZST010003685.1, read as the reverse complement.
GTCGATATTTTGTTATATAGCTCTCATGAGCCTGGAGTTCAGTGGAGCTTCACAGGTCACCACTGAAACCTCTTTCATTCATCTATGACGACATCACGAAGGTGGGAGGTGTTAGCGATCCTCCAAATTCCAGAATGCCCCACAAATGGTAAATAGGGTTGAGGTCTGGAGACGTATACCCTCAGTTTTCTTTAGCAAGGCAGTGGTTCTCTTGGAGGCGTGTTTGGGGTTGTTACGATGTTGCACTGCGGCCCATTTTCCAGACTGAGAGATTTTTAAGATCCTCAGAGAGTTCTTTGCCATGAGGTGCCATATTAAACTTCCAGTAACCAGTATGAGAGCGACAACATACTGGTGTACTCACTTTTGTTGCCAGCAGTTTAGACATTAATGACTAAGTCGAGTTATTTTGAGGGCACAGCAAATTTACACTGTTATACCAGCTATATCCTGACTACTTCACATTGTATCAAAGTGTCATATCTTTAGTGCTGGCCCATGAAAATACGTAATCAAATATTTACAAAAATATAAGGGGTCTACTCACTTTTGTGAGATACTGCACCTGTCTGTCCATTTGATTTTTCGTTTTCCCTTGTCTTTCTTTACACTTGCTAGAGATTAAACATGGCATTTAAACATATACTTTTTTTCCCCACATACACGGTTTTAATGTAGATTAGATCAAAAGTGACTTGAATGTATATGCAAACATTTTCAGAGTGGATAAACTGTCGATTTAATCCCATTCAAAGAGGATTCCATTATTTGTTTTAAAGGTATTGAAACAATCTATTTAATGAACATGATACACAGTTGGCCCCACAAGTTTAAGTTGTTAAGATTATTATTATTAAGATGATTTACATACATAACTCCTATATTATCTTATCAGATACATTAGCATTTGTAGAACAACAATAATGACATAACAGCCTCTGGTTGTTAAGCAGAAAGCTTATTAGGAATATTAAGCGTGTACTGTGGTAGCCTAGAGGTTAAGGTTCTGGACTCTGGACCAGAAGGTCCAGGGTTCAAATCCCACCTCTGTCAAGCTGCCACACTTGGGCCCTTGAGCAAGACCCTTGGATTGTAAGATCGTATCAGTTCCAAATTGCTCTGGATAAGGGCTAAATGCTGTAAATGTAAATGTAAGCACAACATACTATTGAACACGTGTAGCATCAGCATGAACGAACTGAATGCAGAGGGGGGCAAGCAGAGAAAACATGTAGCACACCAGCAAAACAAAGGAGAAACAAGTGAGAAACAGAAACTTGCAACGCATCACAACATAGTTAAATGCATTTAGGTAGTGGTTAACTTTGAGATACTTGCTGGAGGAGGAAAATGCTATGGGGATGTATTCAGTCCCTTGGTTTTAAAGAGAGGAAACCTTAATGCTTCAACATACCAAGATATTTTGGACAACTGTACTTGGACTTGGACCTATTTGTCCTAGCATGACTGTGCCCCAGTGCACAAAGCAGGTCTATAACAGCATCGTTGGATGAGTTGTGTGGCAGAACTTGAGAAGTGCACACAGTCCTGACCTCAACGCCATCAAACACCCTTGGGATGAACTACAATGGAGATTGCCCTCTCACCCAACATCTGATCTCACAAATCCTTCTTTTGGTGAACGAACAAGCATTCTCACATACACAACCCAAAAGCTTGTAGAAATACTTCTCAAAAGAGTAAAAGCTGTTATAGGTGCAAAGGCGGGACAAACCACTATGAATTCCTATGGATTTAGATAGAGATAACATGAAAGCTCCCATAGGTGTATTGTCTAGGTGTTCAAATACTGCCATCAATAGTGTGGCACTGATAAACATTGTATATATTGTATTGTAATGATATGGTGCTCAGATAAAAAAAAAAAAAACCTCACAAAATGTGTGGTGGATGTTAACTTATAAATATATACATATACCTACGCCTTTAAATGCTGCATTCTGTAATAGCAAATATTCATATGCCGGTAAAACGACAATGTACCAGCTGATTACAATCCGATCTGATCAGGTGACACAATAAGTAAAGCACAATATATAGCAGAATTCCATATACTCTCTGATTAAGCCTGCTTGGGCTTAATTTATATCCCTACAGTCTACATTTGTTTAGCCGCAAAAGCTTTTACATATTTGGCAATAGCTCCGTGTTTATTCATATTCAGCAAGCTTTCAATCCTGGTCAGATGTATTAACACTAACATTTACATTTGTTGCACCCTAATTAAACTACTGCACATAAATCTCTTCAGCCCACATCCTCAGCTAACGCAGCATACACTATATTGCAAGAAATTGGTCAACAATCAGCATAGAAATTCTCACCCCTTTCGTTGTTCCGATAAGGATTTTAAAGTAGATATTTGGAACGTGCCTGTGAGATCAAGCACTAGTGTTAAGCAATGGGACCTGGATCACTGCATTCCAACTGATCTCAAAAGTGTCTGATAGAGTTAAAGTCAGATCTATGTGCAAGGCGACTGCCTTCTCCATCAAAGCTGGCAAACTAATTCTGTACAGTCACATTTCAAACTTCAAATTTATTTCTATAATGATTTTTAAAACAGAGCATTTTCTCATAACAGCTCTAGGTCCAAAGCCCCAACTGAGCAAGCCTCGAGCAACAGTGGAAAGGCAAAATTCTATCAATTGTATAAGGAAAAAAAGTGATCCAATGACCTTGGGAAGCATAGGTGAAATGCATAAAAATCAAAAGTCAGTTTACAGTAAAAACTTCAGTAAAAGAAAATAAATATAAAAATGAAGAGAGAACACATATCGTCAACATAAAAAAAATGTAGAAAAAGTAAAATATAACTTTTATTTATTATAGCCCATATATTATGTCTTGCTTATAAAAAAAAATTACATTTTTGGTTATATTTTTTAAAATAATTTATACATTATATATACACATTCTTTTAGGATTGCAGCACAGTAGGTTGATGAACTGACCTACAGTGGATACTGTAGTGCTGCATTGCTGAAATAATATGTGCATACTAGGGGATGAATAAAGTTTTCTGAATCTGAATTCGTCTAGTTAACAATCTTTCTGATCTAAAACTGAATGCAAAAGATTTGTATTTATAGGTCTTGTATTATTGTTTCTTTTATTCCAGATTTGTAACTTGTAAAAATTATATTCAATAATTATGTCATGCAGGAATATGGACGCAACAGATTAAACTTCTCCATAAATCGGACGCACTTTGTGATCAACAAAGTTCATTACGCATCAGCAGTGTGTAATCCATAAAAGAATACCCATTTTTGTGCAAGCCAAGCATTTTTGAGACAGGTAGAATGGCTAAATCTGCCATGACTGCTTCTCTGATGCTCAAACGAGTCTTTCAAATTGCTATTCATTTAAAGGTCTATCAACGTTTCAGCTCTGCAAATTCTACTTCATCTTAACAATTCACAACAGACTTTACTTTACTTATTTACTAACTTTATTTTCAATGACGTATCAATGTTCATATTAAGTATCTGTGGCACCTGTAGGCCACATAGATGTTCATCAGAATCATGCTGCCTATGGTTGGATCACTGACAGAATTCTATCAAGCCTTAATTGTGCTACTTTGACAGAACAGCACCAATGTTTAGTGTAAAATAAAAGGGCACGGGACAACATTTTCTATTCCCAGGATCACTTACGAGGTGATATTATTGTTTGTGAATAAAAATACAGTGAAATTATTTTGTTTCCTGGCAACATCTTGGTTAAGAACTATGCATGTCACTTGGTATACACTTCGGGGGTGCTCTAGCCCCCACGCAAATATGGCTAGCTGTTAATGGCAGGACATTTTATGGGTGCAGTGACAACAAATTTAATTCTGTCCGAGCAGAGACAGGAGTGTGTAGCGAAGGTGTCGGGATGATGGACAACATAACTGTGGGAGCTGCTTGTATCCTCTACTGATGGTCTGTATGAGTCTTCTGTAGCCTACTTACCAACTACGCCCTCACAGAATCACCACTCCAAATACCTCTTAACAGCTACAGGTCAGGTCCCAGATAATGATTGGTTTGCAAGGTTGTTATAAAACCATAAGCATTTTTGGTCAAGCATTCTTCTGCAATTCCAGCTCCTACTCACCATGTTTTGAGGTGCCTCAAGTGTCCACTTAACATGCTTGTTCTTCTCAATACCCATCAAAAAATGATCTTTAAGCAAAGAGTGGGTATGAACCTACCAATCACTGATACGTGTGAAAATACATACACTGCTCACAGAAGTTAGGGGATATTTCAAAATGAATATGAAGAGAATAAAAAAGACGCATTTGATGTTACTACATAAAAAATGAGCACCAGACAAGCAAACCAAAAGTTAAAAAAAAGTTGTTTGAGGAGATGCAAACTCAATTATCCTGATTGAGTACAAAGTGACATAATCACGAAGGTGAACAGAAACAGGTCAAACTGGACAAGAGTGCAACACATTGACTGTTCAGTAGGGTGTATTGTCACCCACGACAGCCCAAACACTCCAAGTGATGAGGCATGAACAGGTACAGGTTGGTTCAGCAGTTCTTGTGTTCATATTCTTTTGGAAATATCCACTAATGTTTGTCAGTGTATATTTAATATTTTGAATTAATGTTTTTTTTAAGTAACTGTTTTCCAAAACAATTCTGGGCCTAAAAATTGTGGAATATGTATACTCCCAATATCAGTAAAATGTAAACTTGTATTCTCTTCTTAGTTCAGTGACAGGGGTCACCACACGATTTGCAAAATGTACACATACTGCTGGATTTTCAGTTCAGAAATTCCCTGCCCTTTAAGTTACATATGTCTAATATCAAAACAAATCAATTTGATACCAAGGCAGTCAAAAGAGAACAGACAGAAGCAGCATTTTACCCGCTGAGCACATGGATGCGCTCCGTGTTGTACTTCAGAGGTGTCAGCTCTGCTCTGAGAACATGCAGTGCCTCCAAAACTTTCCCATCCTCCAAATACTCCAAATATTTCTGCTGCAGGAGGAGGAACTTCATGCGCTAGTGATACGGAAAATTATACACATCAAATAAGCCATGGAGCAACAACAACTTCATACCTGACAGTAAATTGTGGCAACGCTGGTCTCTTACCACAATTGCGTTTGGTGAGTGCATCAATGCTTTCAATTCATTCAGATCACTTTCAGCCTATAATAAAAGAAGACAATAAAAAGGCACTTCAGTAATGTCTTTCTTCTTCAATCAAAGGTAAATAACTAACAGCTGGACTAATATTAAATTTTAAAAAGTCACGAGAGTAGCAATACCATTGTATAGTGTACAATGACCATACATTTACATTTAAGGTATTTAGGAGACGCCCTTATTCAGAGCGACTTACAACTCATACAGTCTTACAATCCAGACAATGGTGGGTTAAGGGCCTTGCTTAAGGACCCAACTGTGGCAGCTTGGCAGAGGTGCGATTTGAACCCTGGAACATCAAGTCCAGAGTCCAGTGCCTTAACCGCTAGGCTACCACAGTGCCATATATAGAATGTATACCATATATAATCTCTTCTCAGGCTCTTAATACGAAAACAACCAGAAACTACAAGACATTTTTATGCAGTATTAAAATAACAGCAGCAACTCATAAAAAAGCCAATACAGGTTACAGTCAAAAGATTTAGTGTAACCTTCTCTTATATTTGATCAAAACAGCATCTGACAGCTTTACCACGACGTAAAGTTGACTTAGAAGGACCTTGATTAAGAGAGGGTTGAGCAGTATTGACGTTTTCTGTACTGTAATACCATCTTCTGATAATCGTGTGGTATAATGGTATTACTGCTGGGGTTATTGGAGAAACTTTACAGTTTATAAATTACACTATTTGTGGGCTTGAACAATAAAACATCTCACTGATCACTTTTCACACAAAACAAAACATAGCAATGCTTAACAATTAATATCACAATATGTAATTTTACAATAGTAAAATGACAGCATATCGGACACAGTAATTCCCATATGCATCAGGTTTTTTTTTTTTTTTTTTGCTTTTTTATTTAATACTTTAGTTTTTTTACTTAATTACCTAGCTTATGCTATTTAAACTCTTAGTATAAACTTTTTTGACTAGAGAAATTTGTTTTATTATTATATATTATATATTTATTTACAGATCTATTATAATCTAAGACTGTAATGCTGCTTTAAGACAATACCCCATTGTAAAAAAATACTATATTTCAATTTGACTTGACTCAACTCCACAAGTCACAAATTAGTTGGTTTATTTTAGTGTTTCATTTTAATCTACAATAACACCCAATATGACATATATCTTTTATAAAACTTGAAAAACTCACAAAGTAGAAACAATATTATGGTTTTTTTTTATTTCAAGACTGATTCACTTTGTGCTACTCATACTTGCTCTTAAAGTCATTCAACTGTAAATTTATTTATATATATATATATATATATACACATATACACACACACACACACACACACACACACACACA